>JTDE01003301.1:33640-71527 GCA_014338405.1 Paragonimus skrjabini miyazakii | reverse complement strand
TCCCACCCGGAGCCAATGATTCAAGAGTCTGACTCACTTGGCAGTGAGGGGCACACCTAACCGAGGGGCACAGTGAATAAGGCCTTGATGTCTCACACTGAGCACTGCTGCGCGCAGTGGATGTACTCGAAGCGACATCAGGCTTTTGCGAGATACCAGATGGTTTTCGATCGTATTGGATAATACGCCGGCGGTCACGGTCAACCGTTGGGCGATCGGAGTGCTCTTTCTTTGAGAGTACCTATTCTAACCTCATTCTTCCTGATATGGAAGACAGCAATGCCTCAACTATGAAAATAGTTCTGCTGTATGCCCCTAGGATCGTGCCTCACTACCTAAGCACTCTTACGATGTCAATAGTGCAACATACAATCCTATGAGTGTAACTGCTTTTCGTCTGATTGCTCCCCTTTGGCCTGTTTGACAAGGTTGTGCCTGGAAGGATCGGAGTCCTAGTCAGCATAGCCCGCCGGATCAAAACAGTACACAAGCCCGACCACCTCGCCAAGGTAGCAGTACAGGTCGGTGAATGAATGAACTCCAGTTTAACCGATTCAGTTACCAAGAAAACGTTCGAACTTGTAGTACCCTCTGACTTCGTACAATATATGTGTCATTTCTGCAACCTTAGTTACCACTCGGAGAGTTCGTGATGCTTACTAGGTGAACAGTTTTAGTGGGACAAAGGATTTGACTTCTTATTCACAAATTCTACCAATTCCATCTGATTGGGAGACTTACAGGAGGTATGTGGCAAATTAAAGGTTTGGAAAATTCGAACCAGCTTCAGGAATGGCTTACAGCCAAGCAGTATGTGTCCAGCTTGTAGAGTCAGGGAAGCCAAGTCCAGAATCGAACGAATCAGAATCGAATACATCAACCAATTTGCCCACTGAATCAAATTGAGATTATTCACAGATTATGGACTAGATTACCAGAAAAAGATTTTCCCAACAACTACGTTAAAATTACTTAACGCGGCTGTTGAGACAGTTACCTGAAAATGCTTAGGGACCTGAAGTTAAACTGCGCGAAATGTCTTGCTTCAACCAGTTTCTCCAGCAGTTTCAGAACTGTGTTATAAATAAGCCACGAGGAATATCAGTAACGTTCTAGTAAAAATAACATCTAGGATCATTACACATGTCGTCCAGGGAAGTACAAAACCAATGGCAGTGTTGCAACACTTGTCTCCTGTTACTGAGGTCAGGTAGCCAGATTGGTCTAAGGTCCTCCGAATGGGGCTGAACCACTCTCTGTCTCTGGTACACACTTAGCATTCGCTGGAGCCGCTGAGCATTATGGTAATTCTTAAGTCTCCTTCGGGACATAACCGCGGTTAGTAGAGACCGGGGATATTCGCAAGTCACACTGGAAACATGCTATCCCGGGGGAGGGGGGCATTTTACATCCGGCTATGGTGGAGTGAAATAGTTCTTGTCGTGGTACTAGCAAACAGCTTACGAGACATTTTTCTCATAGACTTGATTGCCAACTGCGACCATATTAAGACTTGGCAGTACCATCGTTCGCTGTCAACGACCGCTTATTCGTTGGGTGAGCGTTGTCCATTTTACAATCAGTCCTCACTCGGAGGGCCATTCGCTAATCCTTAACCCGGTGAAATTAACCGGGTGCAAGTGACATTCTGGATGAATGGGCTTCGTTCGAACAGTATACTTGCCCAACTACTAGTCAACAGCTCCAAATAGTTTAAGAACCCCGCGCTTCACTCGCCGATTCACGGGTTGGGCCCATTAAAGTAGACCTACTCCCCGGCCTGAACAACCGGAAAACATATAATCGGAATACAAAGGTTAGGTGCATTTTAACAACTATGGACTGCGTTTCACGTCAGTGATTCAGTGGTCCGTCAGCTGTTGGATTATTGCAACTGGCGTTCCAGAGCAGGAGAGATCTGCGGTGGTAGGTATGATTGCAGTATACACGACATCGTCTCATGTTCTAAGCTGGCGCTTGGACTCAAGCTTCGTTCCGACTGGTCGGGTCTTAGTCGGTCAACGGTCTATATATTCATGCAATCAGTTTTCTACCTACTGGCACTACTTACAATGAGAGCCAAAAATTAGAACTATTCAGTCATTTTATTGAGCAACGAAGCGCATCACTTCGACGTATTTAGCCTGCAGTCAAAAATCTTGTTAAATAATGTTCCGATTTCACTGTATCGAACTTCGGGGTGCAGAACGAATGTTTACATAAACAGTCCAGGTGTTGCCATTTGAATTGGAACGCTGTGAAACCGATCAAACAATTTAAATCTGTTTTTTATCTAAGCAGTCCGGCAACATGTT
Organism: Paragonimus skrjabini miyazakii; assembly: GCA_014338405.1. Lineage (NCBI taxonomy): Eukaryota > Metazoa > Platyhelminthes > Trematoda > Plagiorchiida > Troglotrematidae > Paragonimus > Paragonimus skrjabini miyazakii. The sequence goes on along the minus strand of JTDE01003301.1, from coordinate 69,212 downwards.
TATCAGAGTATCCCAAAGAATAAGCTTAAAAGGGTAAGGATAACCCGGAAGCTTACGGCCGGAATAAAGGGTTATCGCATCCGTGAGACACTGCTTGCTACGAATCCAGCAAAGTTGTCCTAGGACCGAGCTGTTAATCTTACTAGGGTTAAGTGGAGAACGTTTGAACAATCAAGAGTGTTCAGTAGACTAACTAACAGTCTGGACGTCAACAGGATTCTCACATTCCCATTCACACACCAACACCAATTTCTTAAATGCGTTAACGCTAAAGCAGACCGTCAGTCATGTAAGGCTCATACAATTAACTGCAAAGGCTGCAGTAAACGAGAATATTTTGTTCGATTTGGCAGATCCCATCAAACAGAGTACACGAGGCAATATGTCTCTCGTGATGCCTCGCCCTCACTACTGACAGAACTCAAGAAATGAAACTGAATTAAATGCCAACCAATAGCCCGTGTTTTCAGAACCCATGCTTCCTTCACTGGACATTCGGACGCTGACCATTGGTGTGCAATAATGCAGTAAGACTACTGATACGGAATTGAATTTTACCTTACCGGTAGCAAATTTCCGTTCGAGCTTCTGTGAAGGTAATTTATTTGAGTTGGCATTATATCTCTCATTCCTTAAACTTATCAGTTACTCCAATTCATATGTTTTTGGGCTTCATTGTGGTAGATCTATACCTAAATTCAATATTGGCTACTGTCGCTGCATACGTGGCTTCTTCAAACGATCTTGATCTATTGTGTGGGAATACATTGGTGGCTCTGAAGATAACTACTTTTAGGGATCACATTAAACTTATGGCAACCCCATCAACCCAGCAAAATGCACATCCCAGCTTGTTTAGAGACGATACTGGTTGAATATTCCTTGCTTCCAGCTGGTTATGCCTTAAGTAGGGAAAAAACAGTTCCATAAAACGTAACCGCGCTCGATTCCATTAGTTAAGCGAGAATCAGTGAACCCCGCCTCAGAGGAAATGTTTTTGAACGACTTAATCGAACGAATCAATGGTTACTAATGTGTATATTACATGGTAATGGTGTTACAAAAAGGACGACTTGGTGTTAACAGACAATGACTTGAAGGCACTAAGTGGCCAGATTTCGGCGGATAAACTCATAATCCCAACAGCCTATAAGCTACTGGTCAAGCTGGCTGACGTTTGACTCTTCTCAAAGTTGGGTTTAAGAAAAATTCTTCCGCATTCGGTTAACGACAGAATTCAGGTATATTACGGCCTTCCTAAAATCCGATGAACTTACTCAGTACAGCATTTTGCCGATGGGCGTAGGTTCAGCAATGGCTATTTGGCAAAAGTTCATGGGCAACTCACTGGCTAGTCTTCCTGAGTAAGTGGGTTGTGTCAGCGACATCTGTGTGTTTGACCCCGCTAGTGTAGAGCACGACTGTCGCTTACATGCGGTGTTAAGATGGCTAGAAAAACTTGACCCTCGACTAAACCTTGCTAATTGCGAATTTGCTGCCCCTGGAATCGAATTTTGGTGGCACACCATATCTTCAGATGGGATCTGATCAAACACTGGAAACAGTGGAGCCATTATAAAGGCTCCCGTTCTAATGAATGCACCGGGAATTAAGCACTTCTTAGATAGGTAACCATAAAACTTACGCTATCTACCAGACTGTGTTACTTTAACGGGATCAATGCGTGTTAACAAGAGAAAAGATCATTTTTGAATGGAAATCACCACAACAGTTTACGTCCGATGAAATAAAAAAACGCACTACGTCCACTCCTGTTATGGCGATTTTCGACAAGAGCTTCTCTACGTTAACTTCTACAGATGCTTCACACATCAGCTTAGGAGCGATCCTATCTCGGGTGAAAAATGGTCAGGAAAAGCTGATCACATATGCTTCTCGGAAGCTTTCACCTGCAGAGGTATCGTACTCAGCTAGCAGAAAGGAAGTCTTTGTCTAGATTTAGGCCTTTTTCTTATTCGGGCGTTTACTGACAATTCTCACAGATCATGCCGCACTAACAAACGTTTTAAGTAAAGGAACAAACGAACTCAAACAGTTGAAAATAAACCGGTGGTACGCGAGGCCATTAAATTACGATTTTCAGGTTAAACTAGGTCCAGGCTGCGAGAATTTCGCGACTTTCAATGAATACGGCTAATCGTAAGGGAGAAAAGAGGTCCACGACTTCTACAATCAATTCTTATGAACAACTTACCATCAACAAACAAGAGCTCTAATTAGCGAATGCTAGTGAAATAAACTTGGGAGAAATCGGCCACTTTGTGACACAAAGCTGGCCTGCCGATAAAAATATTAACGGTAACGTATGGTTATTTCATATTTTACGATATAAACTAACGTTTGTAAAAGGGCATCTCTTACGAGGACCTATGTTTGTAGCTTCACTTGAATTCATTACTTGGATTGTAGCGTGTGCACACGAGGGTCACTCGTGTAGGATCAAATTAACTGAAGACAACCGGTTGAAAATAACACCATGAGTAAACGAGGATTACATTGTGAATAAGCGAAGTTGACATGCGATTGAGCGGGTAATGAGACGAATCGATAGGCGAGCGCCCGGCGAGAATTGTATATTCGAGTGCGTGGGGTATCTGTCGGTATCCCACATAGTTCAAACAAAAGTTTAAGTATATGTAAAAGTTCAAAACAAGAGTACAAATGGCAGGTGGAACTCTAACATAGTCAGCATTGGGTCGGTACACCCGAAACAGTGCAAACGAATGGCCAAGAATATCAACAGTGATACGAAGGTCCATTTGTAATTGTGCCATCTGCCAAAGTCGACAAATGTTCCAAGCCAATTAATGCACCAGTGCAACCTATCTTCTATTCAATGAGGCCCAGGTCCAAAATTGTTACTGACATCATGGACCCATTTAGTTCAGTCTCTGAACATTACAGAAATGCTGAGTCGCTCCATATTTTTCTATAAATGGCTTAAGATCAGGATAGTTGTGAATAGTGGTGGTCTTGTTCAAAACTCGGGCTGAGGATTTAAGTATTGGGATGCTTGTCGAGCCTTAAATTTGGGCGAAACCATCACTGCGTAAGTGTTTGAGCGTAGAGTGGGGTGGAGTTCGATGGATGCCGGGTTCTTTAGTACAAAAGTGAGTTAACCTTTTGACTTGAATTCTGATTGGTTACTTTCTTTTGCTTTTGAAACTTGATCTGATTTGCCATTGACTACTTCCTGGTACACGTGAACTTTGACCTGAGGTCCGATTGAGTATTTCATATAGATCTTCAACCTTTGATCTGGAGTCCGACTGGCCGCTTTCTGATGCTTTTGAACCTTGCCCGCGAATCTGATTGGTTGGTCCCTGTCCTCTGCCCCGTTAGGTCGCTTCGTCTTGGAGATTTGATCTGATTGCTTATTCCTTGTCCCGCTATGGTCACCAGTCGGATCTATTCTGGATACTCTGCTCAAGCTTACCGGCATTTGAGCGTGATTGTGTTTTCATCTTAAATATTTGGTTCCCACTGGTTCGTAAATATTGTCCAGCTTGATGTATCTGTTTATTGATCCAGTTAGTGAGTACCAGGCTTCGAGAAACCCTCTCACGTGTCCGGTGCTTTTCTTATTAAGGACTTCTGTGGTGTCCAGGTTAAAGGTGTGTTCAGCCTGATCCTCGTGGAGGAAGATAAGTGAAAATCAATAGTGTCTCTTGGTGATCAATTTGTGTTCTTGTATTCATGTTGATAATCTCCGTCCGGTTTGAACGACGGAATGTTGTCCGCAGTCGTTGGGTTGAGATTTTCGTATGTCGTATCTTCTATCGGTGGGGATAAGTTGTTACCTTGGTTTTGATAAAATCCTTCGTAATCTTGCCCTTGGCTTATGCGTCAGAAGTCTTGTGGTCATTTCCGCTAAGGTTTTGATGTATGAATGCCGCATTTCGTCTCACTGATGGTTCCGTAGGGCCTAATTCTCTTTCCATCAGCGGCAAACTCCGTCTACTGAAATTTCGTGAATGTCTGTGGCGAAGAACTACTTAGCACAGACATTCTTCTTTCTTTCTTCAGAGTTCTGCGGTACCGTGGTGTGTACCAGTTCTACTAAGCAGAGTCCGAATGTAGCTCCTTTTATAGCAAGGTGGATGGTTACCATAAAAAACGGAGGAGTTGGTCCGTGCTTATTTTTCTTTGGTAAGCTGAGATCTCCAGTGATTCATCATGCATGCGGTTGATTAGTACATCCAAAAACGGCAGCTAATTGACGGTTTCAATCTCATTAGTAATTTCACTATCACTGAAAACGTTGCTGAGCTGTCTGTGCACGCCTTCTATCACTTAGCGTTTAAAGATTACAAGTGTATAGTTAGCATATCGTATCCAAATTTTTTATTTGATCTTTGGCAGCACAATATTCTTCAACCACTACAGAACCGCCTCGACAATTAATCCGGATATGAGTGATTCCACTGGAGTTCCTTTAAGTTGCTCATAGACTTGGTTATTGAATTTGAAATATGCTGACAAACATAGTGTAGCGAAAAGGCTTCCAATAAGGCACAGTCTTTATTGTTCAACGCGCTAGTTACCATACCACACGCGTGCTCGCGATTTTGAACCACAATTCCAGTCCAAAACACCCTCCGATTTCCGTTCACACGTCGTGTGCACTTCTACCCGGTTTAGGTGTGTGATTGGTGCCTTCTATCCGAAGCTCTTCCGCCTGCTATTCCTCGTCCGTTGATCCGATTTCGTTGAGTAATTGCTCGTACGTCGCTCGTATTGTCCTCCGTCTATCCACTATGGGCTTTGACAATACTCCACGACTGTGTGGAGATATTCTTGCGAGTGTCAGAACAATCACACCTCCGATTCGGTCATCCATCCTATTTTGGCTGCCATGTCTCGCCCGTTGGTCCGATCCGGTCGAGCGATGACTCATCCAGTCGCCCACGCCGTCCTCCATCCGCTCACTGTGGGTTTTTGAACGCACCCCCCCCTGTGTTGAGGTATTCCACCGAGAGTTGGAATACTCGCACCTCCCGCCTGACACTTCACCACAATAAGTCCATTAGATTGTATCTGCTTTCCTATTTGCAAGATTCGTTAGGTCAGGGTTTTTCCTCTAGCAGTCTGCAATGTTTCTTTGGCTAGGGTGAAGTAGATGGAGGTGAAGAGGGCTGTGACATCAAACAAAATCATCGCTTCGTCTTCACTCCTGACATTTCACGGTTTGTTCAGGAACTATAGAGCATTACAAATGGAATGTTCTGATCCTTTGAGGAGATATTGTAGTCGCGTGATAAGGTTTCTGGCTAGCTTGTATATCTGTGTGCCCGGTAGTGATACACCTGGTCGCAGTGGCATACCAGCCCTGTGTATTTTCGGTAGTCCATAGCAGTAGTTGCAGCACCCGGCTGCGTTTTTCAACGTTTCTGCTTACTTGTCTCGTGTGTAGCTTCTTGTTGCATAACGTGTCATATTTTGTTTTTGAGTGATGTCAGATTGAATGTGCTGGGCCGATGTTCAGCTTTTGGCTCAAATCTGATGAACAATCAAAACTTTTAGTGGTGGACACTGTCCGAAGTGAAGTAGAAAAGAAATCATTGATACTGGTATCGCGAAACTTTATATATCTTCCACCTTTTATTTTACACAGTCCACAGTTGCTACTTGTCTGCCGTGGCACGTCTGTCACTTTATACAGTTAATCGTATCAAATACATACACGACGAACCAGCAAGTGAATGTCCAGTGGCATCACACACAAATGCGCTTCCTCGTCCGTATCAATTAACGGTGTTTTGACAGACGCTATTTATGAATACCGTAGAGCGACGACGATTATCTCTACCAGAAAGGATGGGAAGTGTGAACGGCTGTTTCATCTGACCAACTGTTTTAATTCTTCCATACAAATGTTACTGAAACCATCCATCAAATGTAGGGACGATTCAATCGGGTCCCAGAACATTCGACGGGTTTTAGAAGCACTGTAGTCGAAGAAACCTTTAATAATCTGGTTCAAATTCAAGGTTTCGAATCGCCCGTACTGAGCTAGTGATTGAGCACATCAGTATGTGTTTACGCTTGTCTGTTCCATATGAAACCTTATACTATCTGCAACACTTGGCCCAATAAAATGTTAAACAAAACCTAGTCTACTCAGACAGTTGGAATTGTGTCTATATAAAAAAGGTGGCGTTCCTTATGCACAAATCAGAATTGACCTGAACACATCAATGTACCTCACTGATATTCGATTAACCCCTCTCTGAGTACGATACCGTTCTCAATATTATTTGTCTAAAAGGCCTGGCAAGCGCGGGATAAAATAACACTTGGTGGCAGGTCATCCAAATAACTGTTACGTAAATGTTACGCTTCCGGAAAAAAACCAGGGTACAAGAATGATTTTTAACAATGACAAAACGTCACAAAGGATAGCGCAACGTACGATACTTAGTTTACATCACATGACCTGACTAAAGGGCTTTCACATCCAAATTGGCACTGATGGATATGACGAGATAAATCCCCGAGCTTTCAGCTGTAAGTTTGAAAGCGATGTAAATGAATACTTTACAATCTAATCACGATTTCACAAACAATAACACATCTGTGTGTTCCTGTTCAAAAAAAGAGGAGTGAAAAACAGTATTGATGAACGCTTTGCACATGCGCCTGGCTAATGGCACCAGGAAGGGCAGAGATCAAACCGTTATTCTCGACTGCAACAACACCAAGGACGAAGTTGACAAGTTAGACAGGATCACTGTGACGTGCGTTTGTAAACAAAAGACCGTTCGCAGTTCTACAATATACTCGATCTGTTGATACACAAACTTTTCGTTCTCCGGATAAAATTAGTCAGAAAGTAAAATGTTGGAAAACGCTACCTAAAGAGGTCATTCTTTCAAGAGTTTAGGAAGATTCTCGCTGCATTCCACATTTATAAGAGAATCAGCGTTCTTAGATCTCGCTTTTATGTAACTCTGGCCATGGCTTGTGTTGCACCAGTCTGTACTCTGTGAATTAGGCCTATAGTGAGAAAAATGTGACATGATCACCTCTCTGAGAAAGACTTCAAGTGTAGAAACTGTGCTTGTGAATTGCATGTTCACTCTCAAACAAACTGGTAATCCTAGTAAAATTATGCACGTAACAACTTATAGATACTGCTTAGTTTATTTGTCTGTACAGTAAGAAGTTTTACATTATTTGTTGTCACCTTGTTGTTACTTCCTGAGTTATTCTTGATAAATACCATGAACAGTGTGAAAACATTTTGAACGTTGCAAAAAGTCGAACTGATGTCTTTGGCAACAATCTTTATCACCACTTAATGATTATTCAAGTGTTCTAATCACGTCAACTGATAACTCCCCTGACCACAAACTCTGCTTGATGACGTTGTGCTTTGTCCCTGAACTAGGTTATTCCCCCTTTCACTGTCAATCTTGGACCACTCGGTTCACTTGCAACAGGCTTGTAGTTAATCGCCATGATTGATTTGTTATGATCGATTTGTTATGGGCACAGCTGGGACCATGGTAATTGATTAGTTATATTGTGTGTGGATTGTCATAATCACCTTCTTAAAACAGAAACCGGAAAGTGGTTTGGTGTTTTTGTTTGCAAATATGTCAATTAGAAAAGTTTTGCTGTCGCGATTCGTTTTCTCCAAACCTGAAATCAATCGGCCATTTGTGGTTGACCTGTAGTGACAATCCGTTACTTGCACATAGGTATTGGATTCGATTACCCGGATTGCGTACAGTTAATGAGCCTCAACGGTGTTGAACCAGCTACCCATTATTTCGCTGGTGATCTTTAAGACCAGGTAATTGCAAACACCAACAACTGGTTGTGGAATAGTTTAAAACAGTGTCCTATAATTCTTCCATGACGCTCTAGTTGGTTGAATCGATCAAACTTTATGCTCTATCTTGATAAACAAAAAGACGGCGGAGTGCTCGAAATTTCTGACTTCTCAATAAAAGTGTGCTCGTTCAATCTGAACGTGTTTAGTCACAAACCAATGAAGGTTTAGCTCTAGAAGAGCAATACTATGGATCTTACATCCTGGCAAACGTAAAGTTGGTATGGTCAAAGGGAAGCAGTTTGCATGACAACTTATGTACAATGCCCATCGGTGGTTGTAACAACTCGGTTGACCTCGAAAGAATCTGATGATTAAATGCGAATTTGGTATTCCGAATTTGCCACAGGTCTGAAAAGTTACAGAAGAGAGAGAAAAGGAAAGTATCAACATGAAATAGTAAGATTTATAAGCTAAACATAAACTAGCAGACGAAAATATGAATGCACCCGTTGTGCAATAGTACCTGAACCACATTGTTGGATTCAACACCGGATAACTAATAATCTTGAGTCATATGTATATCTATATACAGTAACAAAATGATGGGGTAAGAATGATACTGAAAGTAATATAATATACGTATTTGTATACCCAGGTTTGTCATAGGCAACACTGCTGGGGACCAAAACATGCCACATATGAAAATCTGATACACCTGAAGGTTTGGCATGTAAATCAGAAGTGGCTTTAAGAACAGCATGACTTTTTCCTATTCAATAAACTGAAGTTCGCCAGTCATGTAAATTGCTGTAAACAATTCAGCCTTGTGACGATCGTAACAATTCTCATTATCTTTCTGTATGAACGCAAAGCGTTTAACTCTGTGAGGTACAAACTACCCAACAGCGTTCTTAATTCCAAGTCTTCTTAATGAGGGGGACTTTCACTGTATTATCGCCCCTGACAGGCTTTGTAAGGAGAACACCAGTTGAGTTACTACCCCAACGACCATTCTGCCCATTTTAAAACTTCGGTATTATTGTTCTCTGCTCACAGACATCTTGTGACTGATTATATACCGGAGGCGACATTCAGGAAACATGGAGCCGTAGAAATTAGAAGCCACGGACTTCTATCTAAATGATCTTGAGGGTCACGTGGAACATTTATCGGACTCCCTGTGAAAAGCGAAGGGAAAGTGGATCCTTTGGATTATTTCGTGGATTTCATATGAAAATTCGCATGAAATCCATATGAAAATTCCATGTTATCAGCTTGGTATTTTAGATTAACTCACCTCTTTTGAGCATGCTGTATTCGTCGCCGATTCGAATCTAGGCGAAGCTGACATTTTTTACAAGTTTATCCCTTCTGACTTATAAAACGTGCTAAACTATTTAGTATAAAGAGCCAAGGTGTTTGACTCTGGATAACCTTCAGTAGGAGCACTATCGTATGCACTTTTGAAATGCCTAAGACATTATGCAAATGAAACAACTTGTGGATTATCTCGTTGATGGTTTTACTGGAAAATAATGTTTCGTACATGTGAACAATCGGCAACTTTTGTAGAAATGAGTTGTTGGCTGCTCAGTACTTTTATTGATAACACGAGTGATCATTTCGTGATATCCATAGCCTTCATTGAATAATGATGCTTTTTCCAGTAAAATATTTGGATGCGGAAAAACAAATTATTTTATATTATGTGGTTATGCACAGTAGAAACTACAGGGTTTGTTAGATTTCATGGTTTTATGAACAGAACGAATAGTTCAGGGCTTTTTGTACCTACGCCTACTGTGGCGTTATATTAGACGGTCCAATCTTTTTCGTCCAAAACCACCTCCTTCCTCGAGATTACGATTTTATTCAATCACAGTGGGTGGAAGTTTCGTGAACAGTCGAGAAGTAACTTTTGCTATATTTTTACCGCCCGATCTTTATTCCACTATTCTCATTGGTGGTTTAGTGACCTTAACTACTATTTTCGGTAACCATCTTCCCATTTTCTGATTCGAGTGTTTGTAAGTCACTATGCCCCAGACAAATAAATACCTCGTAGTTTTCCCCTTGTCGCACACGTTGTTGGAGCTGAACAAGGCTGCTTTTTGCACCCGTCTTTTGATTTGTCTTGGAAGAATTACTGGGACAACCGCGTTATTTTCGGGACCAAGATTTTCTGTGTTAATTATTACGAGGGGGAGAATGAGATTTCCATCAAGCGCATTTACTATATCGTGGACGAACCAGAGTATTCTCTCAAGGGTTTACTACACGCTGTTATACCATCCCGATAAAATGTTACGATGAATTGCTTTTGTTCATTCCATAGCTAAGAGAATCTGATAGATCTACATCTGTCCACTTCGTGTGCCAAATTTCGAGACCTCATTTTTGCAGAAATGCCTGAAGTCGGCTGGGTCAAATGTGTGCAAAGTTAAGGACGCGCTACACATCAAGCGGATAAAAATGTGGGATTCTGTTTGAACAGAAAAGGATACAACTTGGACTTTTGGTTTATAAGACAATTTTATGGAGTGGTACAAATCATGGGTGCTACATGTTGAAAGTTTGAATGCACTATATGCGTAAAATGCTAGTCTAATTAAGTGGAAGCCACTTATAACGTTTTCTGTATGGTATCAGGTAATATTTTTACGTAGGCGTAAACAACATCTCTACGAACAATTCCATACTTTTCACGAGGTCCTTAATATAATCATTCTGCCCAAAATTCCTTGACAGAGGCATCTAGGGTTGTCGGTGCTGATGTTGCAGTTATCATCTTAAATAACACACGTGGGCTGGACATCTTATGATTGCTTGGACCAAGGTAAGTGCGGTGGCGATAACCGCGCTTGATAGGGCAACCATGTGATTGGCTGGTAATCCGGTATCTTTGTCACTACTAAGCTACTGATGTTGTTCGCTCCCCTAACTCATAGATAATCATCCGCATCGAAATATTTCGTTCTCGTTGTGTATCTTTCAGTATTCACAGTAGAGCAAAGGATCAAGCCTATTTCCAGCCACCACACAACATTTCGGTGTGGACACGAGTAACAGTCCATCATGTGAGATAAACCTAGTGCGGGGAGGATCACCGATCACATTATGCTACTCGTGAATAGTCAGGAGGGGGCATTAAAACAACCGGTAAAATAGATTAACAAACGAGCACAATCGGGGAAGAAATAATGAATTCCATCAAAAAAACTTGCTGCTGATAATTGGGGCACTCCGCAATTATTGTTATATGCGAATGACTGTTTGTGCTGTTAAGACATATGCCACCTGGGAAAGTTATCTGAATAGCCCATCCTCGTGTCATCTGTGTTCTTCGCCCACACTACTAATATCAAGTGGTAAACGGGACTCTTCAACCAAACGACTAGTTTAGTTTCATATTGGTCGATTCTAAATGAGCAACGGTTTAGGGGAAGCTGGCTCAGTAAGTTGTTGGACCGGTCAGAAAACTGGATCGATGGACATTTTAACGATGTATAGCGCCAAGCAGCTTGGTGGCAAACACGTGGAACGTAAAGTATAACGCAGTTTTACAACCTGGCTTACTTACTACAATGGGTTACTACGTGACTTTTATGAATACATCTCTTCAGTGAGACAGCTGATGTGGAACAAACAGCATCTTTGCAATAGTTGAACTTGGTACTGATTTTTAACGTACTACAAATTCGGTCACGAAGTGTTATTGTCATAATTAATGCGTTATAATTACCAGTTCAGACGAACTGTGCGAATGGCACAAAGATTGTTTATTCAACAAACTGAAACATATTTCAGTTTTCTAGCTGAACAGCGAGCGGAAACATTTAGTAAGATAATAGTCTCTCATAAGTGGAAAACATTATTTGTTCAGCTGCTGTTCATAGCTAGCGATTATTTCGATAAATACATCCAGTCAACATTTTATGATCAATCGTTCATTTTTACCTCCACACTTCTCCCATCTGCATCAAAAGTTGCTCAAAATACCATGGGTATCCCAGTGACTTGCATGCCGGTCGTAACAGTGTGGACATGCCATACGTGTATTACGTTCATTTCGGGATGCATGCCATCTGCATATCTGGTTACCGTGATCCCACTTACCGTGATGTTGTTTCCAAATCTGGGAAAATGGGTCACACTGTGCCACCATCACACGTGGTCCATCCATCTTACGAGAGCAACTAACCTCTGTCGGTCTTTGTAATTGACCTTTAAGCCGGATTCGAATAGAATGTGGCAATCAAGCCATTGTTCCTTAACGATTGTGTGGGTTTGAGTGGGCGAACTCCTTTAACCCATACACAATTATTCGATAATTTTCACATGAGCCAACCCTTTGACTAACTGAAGGTCATATCATTCACTTATTCACTGTCTCAAAGGATGCCTTCTTCGTTGTACCTGGGGGTAAAAAGCAATGACCCACGTCTCTACCCAGCTTATTCCTCTGACCTCCGAACACTTCCAATGTGCGATTGTTTTTTTCGTTCGAGCCGTTTGATTGGGCGTGTTGTACGAGCCTTCTTGATTACCGATCACCCACACAGTTCCGTACAGCTTCGCCTTTGGTACGCGGACTTTTATCGGTCGATATGCCCTGTGCGCTTCGGTGGCCTGCAACGATGCGTTTAATCACAACCTTTAGTGCAGTTATTTCACTCCGATCAGATATGATATCTGTTGTGATACTGATGTGGGGAGTTGTGTGCTGTTAAGTATGCGCACGCAAATATGTGCGTGTCTCTGCGGCCAATCTATTACACGATTCACTAGTCACATCACGACAGTACGCCATTAACCATATAATTCCCTGCTGCCGATTGGTTGAGTGACGTATCCCCCGTGATTGGGCATTTGACCTTTAGGTTGCATACACTTGCGTTGTGAAATTGCGCGGTCTACCGTCTTACTGTACAGTTATCTACCTGCTTTTGTCTGCAGTTCCTACTGTACATTTGTTCTCCTTGCTACAATACAGTGAGATACCAAGTAACTCCACCAGACTACATTCGCGACACAAAACGAGTGACTTAAGGGATTAATTGGAATGAGCCCCCTACTTCCAATGGTACTTATGCTTTACCATCGGTAAAGCATAAGTACCAAACTAGCTTAGGAAGCTGCCTTAGTGGTATTCACTCCGAAGACCCTAGTAGCTGCTGGACACAAGTCGCACAGGCTATTCAGAAAGCAGGTACTATAGCATGCAGCACAGGGGTACATAAGTTTAATAAACATTGGGTCTCAGAGAAATTTCTGGAGTTGTTAGAGGCCAGGCGGAAGGTTCCTTCTGGTAGTTCACATAATTAGTCTAGAAGATATATCCGTAGGAAGCTGAAACGTAGTCCAAAGGCTGGTCGGGAGGCTTGGTTAGTGGATGATGATGATGATGAATTCCAGTGGTCGTAGTTTCCCGAATTTACAAAATGGGATTGATCGGATGACGACTTGATTCGAGCCGTTACTTGCTCTCAGGAGTTGCCGTTCTTGGTTTACCAACGTGTCAGTGGTGACATCATCTTTCACTCATGACCACAAAGTTCTTTGTGTCGACATTTTATTAGTTCGATGGCACTCGACATGAGCCAGCCGACGACCTAGCAGTACAAATGCTTCTGTCTATTACATTGGTGTTACCAGTATGTCAATTTGGCTTAGAAATCAACATACTAAAATTCCGGCATTGTTCCGTCGAAATTCTGACCAATTTTTTGAAAACCTACATTTTTGGATGATTCTTGTTTTTATGGGGTTGTTCTCTTGCCAAAAATTGATCAGTCCTTTCTCAGACCATCATATCCTCACTTTATGCTGAGTGATCGTGCTTCATTTTAATGCTACTGACTCCAACATCTGCCTTAGGAACTCATCAGTGTGTTGCACTCAGGAGGGTGAATCGATAACCCCTAGTATATTTTCTGGGCGCATGGCTGATTGTAAATTCATTATCCTGCAGCAACCAAACCCACCGAGTAAGTTATCCTCGTGTGTTCTGTAGCTACCTGAAACGCACAGAAGATATGTGATCGGTTTGTATGTGAAAACGTGGACTCAACAACTACAGTCTCCATTGCTTCATGGCCCAAACAATCATCAAACCTTCTTTTTCTATCGTTCAATAGTGGTATTTGGTAAGCTTTGAAACTTATTGAAAAATATTTCGAAACATCTCCTTCTAAATTCAGATCCCAGCCTCATTCAAATCTATTGTGACCTTGAAGTTATGCTCAGCCACTGACAGTTTCAGAAGTTAAGGAAGTTGTTGGATTTTGACGAAAACTTAATTGGTTGCTTCTGACAGATCGAACCGACAACTCTGATTCAATACTTTTTACACTGAATTGGTGAAGTTATTAAAAATGTTGAGAAGACGAGTGTAAAAGCCAATGCAACCGCCAAACGGGCTCAGGTACTGGGGGAAACTCAATGGTAATCAACTTACCTAGGTGTGGCCAGCTTACATTCCAATTAGTCTTGTGACCGAGCAGCATCATTTTTTGTTCAGTTACTTATGATATTGGACCGATAATCAGTAAGCCGATTTGCTCCGTCCTTTGAAACACTACCTAAACATCCATCATATGCTGTGTCTCATTGGCGACATCGTTCTTGATGACGTTAGTAGAAATTTGACAATGACTTGCTTGGATGTGGTAACGACAACCCGAATGATACACGTTTTAGCCAATAATGCTTTTCCTTAAATATTGAGAGCCGTTTTGTCTCTACTCAATCAGTTGAATGACTCTGTCGCTATCCCCATCGACAGTCCAAGACAGTAAATATCCTTGCGTTCTCCAATCTATCAATCATTTTTGAAACCACTGGAAGGGTCATAACTTTACTACCAACTCTAACTGAGTTTTCCGTAGTCTACACACAATCATCATCTTACATCGGAGTTCTGTATGAAAAAGTATGTGGAACTGAACGGACCATCATCTTCTTCGTTGGCAGCGTATTTCAACACTTGTCTTTCAGTTTACTGTTGCAGATACATCGGAATTCTCCGGGGAGGAAATGAGTTAAATCACTTCGACTCAACAGAAACCTCTTGGTTGGTCTGTTCACAATGACTGAGAGGAAATTTGTTGTTAAATATTAGTTCTCCGAATTTGTGTAACCCTTCATTCAGTAGCCGACGGTCAAAAGTCGGTGGTGAGTTTGGTGCATGTTCTTCAAACTCTTCGAGTTCTCGTTTACACTCCATGCACTTCTAAAAGCTTGTTGTGTCTCGGAACAACCACATCTTCATCCTGTTCAAGAAACTCTGTCCCCAATACAGTCTTACGTAAGTGGAACGAAATCAAGAATGACTACCCGATAACATGACCACCGTTTCAAACAGTATACTCTACCACATTATCAGAATTGAGCGTAAATAAGCCCAGTTTTTGAAAGACCAACGCACAGTTTCGAACATTCTCCCTTGGTCTTGATCCAGTTGAAAACATCGCGACTCCTATGTTAGTCGAACCATAGTTCCCAATTGCACTGAATCTGAACGGCTGCATCATAGGTCGTGCCGATTATCAGGCTCCCTGTCTCAGACAGAAAAATTAATGTTACATTTATGTGAATTTTGCTTATTCCATTTAATGATCACACTCTCTGCTAGCGTCCAGAACCTCCATATCTGCTGTACACATTGCTATGACTCTCCATCGTCTTCCTAACTTACAACGCTATTACTCTTTGGGTTAGATTTCTTGTGACGATTCAAAATTAGTTCAGTTCACCAAGTCCGTTCGCTCTGACTTCGTTGAAACTCAGGAAGTTTTCAGCTATTAGCTGATAAACCGTGTCGATCAGCACTTTTAAAGTCATTTGACGGAGGATAAGAGCGATCTTGGGTTGCTTCCGCACTGTTGGCGGCATCTTGTCAGTGAGCTTTTCTACCAGAAGGATTCAATGTAAGACCATTGACAATGTTGCCCACAGGAACACACTTTAGATTACAGTGTCACACCCAGTGCCAAGCCACGGACTCTTGAACTAACCCATTGCCTCCTGACAGTTGGCCAAACAGCTGAACAGAACGTCATCGTGCAGCTTCCAGAATCACGTTCGTCCTGATCATGGGAAACGTCCGCGGTGCTGTTAGCATCGCCCAGTAAGTCTTGGTTTAGACCATTCTCGACCGTGTCATCGAACTGCTCCAAGTGTATTCCGACGACCCTAGTATCAAATAGTTACGGCGATGCGGGCCACACAAAGATTAGTTATTCGGCGAACCGAAACAAGTAACATGCTGTGATAACATAACAAACAAATGTACACGATTGCACAAGATAAAAGACCTCTAAAGGACCATGTCTCAATGACATCTTCATACCGTAATGATATTCAAACCGTGCATCTATTCCGAAAATGTTTTCGATAATGATATCCTCCTGCTTACTCGTGAGTAGTATGATCTAATCGTTAGTCTTTAACATATTGGTTGTGGTGGATAGTGGAGTTTGTCCTAACTATCTGCTGCAAGTGAGTGATGTTCCCGTTTAACGGGGAAGCTTGTACGTTTACTTTCTCTTTTACACCTCACGATTTCACTGTAGTGAAGGTGTGACGTTCATCGACCCATTGTGTTTCATGTAGGTGGTAGTAAAGTGTCAGAAATTCACCATGAACATGCCAGTGACCTAAAACTTCAGTGCTTTACTTAATGTGTGATGTTCCTCTAGTTGACCTCTTGAAATTCATGCAGCCAATCAATCGATCGCCATCGGATGTGAGTTCCGTGATGAATTTGTTTATTAATCCATATCAGATTGCCTTGCTATAATATAAATGAATCGGCCCCAATATTATACAGTGGGTGTTGAAAAGGGTGTAGTTGACGATGAAACAGTATGGCTAAAATTGGCGTCAGCGTTGGAAACAGTGGTCAGCATCAATAGCAGGCGCCCATCATGTCTCAGTGGAAAGGGCATCTCTTCGGAAGACAATGCCAGCGTTAGATCGTTTGTTCTACTAGCTACCGAATAGGATTGCTAGATGTTTTTTGATTTAGTGATCAAACCAGCCTTAGCCATGTACAATCGATTAATGTTTCAACCGGCTGGAACGGTCACTGCACAGGGTGTAGTATAAAGAAACTAATTTTCCTCTAAACAGATGTGGTGTTGCTAGCTATGTACCGTAGATGATTTTGAGACCTTTCTACAAAGCTCTTCATTTTTACTGGTTCATTATTCACCCTTTCCCAAAATCTATAAGACGCCCAATGTGTAGGGTATTCACCCTTATCTCGGATCAAGAACTGAGTCAACACTAGATATCATCTGATTAATTACCCGCTCCATTGGGGTACATAAGTGTTTTGAACTTTCTTCTATCGTGTATTTTGATTTGTCTGCCCGAAATATGACAAAACTTTACTACGTCATTTTTGAGTTAGATACAATGCACGCTAGTGGCTGAGCCCCAGAGTGATAACCGAATTAGTTCACCACATTCTCTGACGCATACAGTCGATCTAAATATGGAGGACATGGTTTGCGCGATGGACTATTAGGCAACTTTACGTCGATCTGAAAAACAGTGGGAAGCCACCAAGTATCAAAAGATGAATTCCAAACACTGCATGTTTCAGGGTGTAACATCGTGATTTTTGTGACGGAACACAAAGAAAAGAGTGACCACTTGTACCGATCGCCTCTTATTTTCAAATGAGAATCGCATTTTGGTGAGCCAAGGCAAAGAGCGTGCCTTTTTTTAAGAAACGAAAAGAAACCATCAGAAATTTTGAAAACCGAAAGACGATTTAGAAAGATCGCAACCATATGTTACAGTAAGTAGTCTGTAAATACTAAAACCATCAATTTACTAGCTCTGTCTCCATGTGTTATCATCCGATTACGTAGACTGCAAAAACGAACTCACTTTGATGCTTCACAGATTGGGGTCAGAATGTGATCGGTGTTGTTGCACTGCAAACGAGTTAGTATCTTCGATTGTTTTCGGTTTACTGAATCTGAGCCTGCTCTCTTCATACACCTCTTGCCTGTGGTTGTTACTGAACTGCTCTTTCGGAAGTGATTTAGTGTTCTCCGTGTAGCCAACGAGTCTCCAGAGCTACCACCCGAGGTGCTGCTGCTTAATGCTGGTAATCGAACGTTTGGATGCCGCAAATAAACTGTCTCTATCTGTCCGCGGATCTGTTTAAATGGAGAAATCGAACGAGCGCTAAAATAGTTGTTACGTTAGCTAGAGTATTTCGGACTATCTCAAGCAGTCACTGCAATAACAAGTTTTTGAGTGGTCACTAAATTTTCCGAACACTAAAATCAAACAATAGACTAACATTAAATTTAGCTGTCGTTGTATGACTTAGTCATATATTACTGATGAGTAGTCGGGGATTTGGTTAATTTCAAGTTGAACATCATCCACAATTGATCGCAGCTGTCGCATCCCCATAGTCTTTCCAGTCGGCCCCTTTCGAAATAAAGCACTAGACTCGAGTTTCCCTCTCATTAGAGCTCGTCAGTAGTGCATATCATCGCCACCGCCGGGACTTGAACCACGGCCACGCGGTTCATGAGGCAAGCGTGTTTACCACTGCGCCATTGACCTCACGTTAGGCACGACCGAATTATCATATGAGAACGCTCATCCACTTTCGCTTGTGATAATTCGGTCGTGCCTAACGTGAGGTCAATGGCGCAGTGGTAAACACGCTTGCCTCATGAACAGCATGTCCGTGGTTCAAGTCCCGGCGGTGGCGATGATATGCACTACTGATGAGCTCTAATGAGAGCGAAACTCGAGTCTAGTGTTTCTTTTCGAAAGGGGCCGACTAGAAAGTCTATGGGGATGCGACAGCTGCGATCAATTGTGGGTGTTCAACTTGAAATTAGTCATATATCTTTGGTTCTTATGTGTTTATGAAGGCAAAACACGACGCATTTTAGTTAATAACAAACTCACTACACGCGAGTATTGATCAAGTACACGTTTGACCTCAGCAGGACGTCGGAACAAGTTACGCGTAACAACAATGCCCTAAAGACAATAAAAGAGTTTAGAGAATACTCCAAACTTGCTTTCCATGGCAACGTTTCGAACAAATGGGGTTGGTGAGGAATAGGCAGTCCCAGTTTCACCTTTACCAACCGATGATAATGTCCCGCATAGGCAACAGCATAACTATGTATCAAAGTTGCCAGAGTCTACACATACACATAAATACATACATAAGAAACCGCCGAACAAAAGGTACCGGAAATTCCAAGGGTTTGTACATCAAATCCGATCGTCGACTAAGACCCAATGCACCATATTTCCCATTAGCGTATACACCTAACACCACGTGTCTAAATGTTTGCCCATCGAATTCCGAAGAAAATGAGATTGTGAAACGCTTGAATTCCTTTTGGTCCTGAGTCAAAAATCTAAAATGATTCAGGGTGAACTAGTACTCAATAGATCGGAACTCACATTGCTAACACGGTGGCTTCCAAACACTTGATCGGCAAGCTGGCCTCAATTATGAGCTTGGCTGTCTCTCTTAGCCTAAACACGATCATATCCGAGTAGGTTTGAAGGTGATAACTTACTTGTCAAGAGAAGCACTTCGGTCAATTGGGAAAAACTGCATTCCGGTGTAGTTGTATCTGAACTTAAGGTGAAGGTACCGATAGCATCCGTGGAAGACATTCGAAACATGCTAATGAGAGTCTATAAAAACTGACCTGATTGTCAAGGAAGTTTACCGTTGCAATGCCAATTAAAATGAAACAGCGGTCTGCCTTCATAGTAAACTTCGCCATGGAATATACTTGTTTACATTAGACGCCACATTAATTCTTGGAATGTTTCTCATTAATAATTGTGAGGAGTCACTGGCAACAGATATTTAGTCAACAACGAGGCACAGTCACTCGTTTTATCTCAGTTCTAGAGCTGTTTGGCGGACATGGATCAGAATTTGTCAGCTAGAACGATGTAATACATGAACTACTTTGGTTTGACAGCTACCCCGTCTACCAGCCCTCACTACATCTATCTGCTCTACTTTTCTAGATGCGGTACATTCTTTTGTTTCTACTACATGTCCTTATCGAAAACATTCAGGATGGTTTTCTTGCCATTGGCTCGTACTCATGAGCACAACGAAACTTTCACACCAATATTGTCATTCAAACTGTTGAAATCCTGACGCAGAAGACCTACTCCAATGAAGATATACAGGTAATCTACAGCAATTAGGTCACCGGGTTAGAAATGACTAATTTAACTTCAGAGGGTCCGGATTCCCAGATGCTATGGTTTTGGTCAACAAAATTACAGACGGATAGAGACAAAGATTTCGAGACAGTACTGACTTGGTCGATGTGACGGTGTCAAACTAGGTTCTACTCTATCTACAAGTGATCACAAGCGAAATAATCTAGTTTGCTTTGACACACATACTGTTAGCAGCTAGAACTTTTCCAGACACCATTCACCATCAACTTTGTTAATCAATGCAAAGCTCATTTCACCGTCACCCTTGTGTAACTGTTAGTGTCATGATGTTTTGTTTATTCTGCTGTCGGTATCGCTTTGATGGTCGTGTTGCTATCGTAATGCATATCGATAAATGTAGACGAAGTACTGGTAGACGGTTACCATCACAGAAGTGAACATCAGTTACTATATTCAATTTCGACGGATCTGGTAGCTTATTTGCGAAGTGGTCAGTATGAGAAAACTTTACTATCCGTTTCGACACTAAGGTTTTGGGGATAACTGAACTGGAATTTCCAATGAGATGATTTGTTACAAGGGACCTTATAAGAAGAACTGCTGGATAAGAAGTTCGGAAGAATGATCGACAGGTAAGCAATATTCGCACTTTTTCAATCAAGTTAGAAAATGTTTGAAAGCTAGCAAAATAAAGAACAACAGAATTTCCATATATGCTCGTCTGAAAAAAACAAAGTACGGTTTCTCTCCCCTAGTTTCACAGTTAAAATTCCAATATGGTAGTGTGATGTACTAGGCCCGAAAAGTGGTAGATAGCACTGATGAAAACATCTGAAAGACACTTGGTGGTTTTATAATCACTAGAAAAGCTAAGATATAAAATTAGATATGAACTTATAATGCCCGCAATTCCAAACATTCGGAACATTTAGTGGTCTCAGTAGATCGCATTTCCAAGTTACTATAAAAGATTCTAAGAACGAGATCAAACGTCAGGTGAAGACGAAACTCTGTGAACATCGTCAACATGAATCCTAAATACCTAGGGATACAACCTTTGAACTTGTAGATCACCAGCTACATGCAAATTAAAGAATGTCTGAGGAAACACCGTTTGGTTGTTGGCGTGCATTTTTATCAACTTTAAGCTGTTGAGTAATGATCAGTTAGTCTCACAACGGAACCGTATATATATATATATATATATATATATATATATATGGGTTTTGCAGTTTGTTTTGGTTCGATAACGCACATACAGGCTCACTGAGAATACTGCACTGCTATAAGATACATGCGTGTGTTTTGTCTAGATGGGTGTTGTCAGATTGCCAGGAAAAGGACCACTTTTAACAGTTTTGCGACAAAACCCAAAAATGTCCGGGTTTCAAAGCTCTCAACGGCTTTATTGAGACATCCAAAAAGGTACCTCGTATGGCAACGTCCCTGAGTCTTCAGCAAGGCAGTTATACTGGTTTGTCTGTTTACCACCAATTGCTTCCATTGGTATTGAACCGATATTTTTATTTAATTCAACTCCTACCCTTGTCCGAATTGAGTAATGACTTCAGTCAATTACGTGGAAATTCGTCGCCAGTTGCTCCTCGCCACCATAAATTGTAGTAAAGCACACTCTGAACGTAAGTAAAAAAGAATTGGACAACAAGAAGCCAAAATATCGCATTTAATCAAGGTGTAAATGGGTTCCTGTAATGCCGAACAACGTATGCTGGTGACCCTGTAAATAGAAGGATAGAAAGAAAAAATAGAATTTAATTAAGCTGAGAACACTCTCAATGCGTTGATAAATCTTTTGATAGATTTGTTAACTTAGAATCAATTCAATTTTGAAACCCCCAGGTTTCGTCTGAACTTGAACCCAAAACGTACGAAATTCACGTATGAAATTTCTGCGGTCTTGGTGTCACCTCGTAGATCATACACCGCTTATCTCGCCTGGGTTCACTGTTGCACTCGTTGGTTCGAGTTCAGTCGAGTTCCACATATTTCACAATTCGCTGTCTTCTGAATTTCAAAATAGTTATTCGAAATCACATTATGACTTTTTATCTCATTGGTAATATTAAATTAGAGGACGAAAAAATAATGAACTGGATGAAGTTCAGATGAAATTGCAAAGATGAAAAATTCTTCTGTCACAAGAACTTCTAAAAAAAAATGAGGCTAATAATACTATATTAAACGATTTGATCTATGACGGTTTTTATGGCAAATTGTTTTGCGATTTACATTTGTTTTGATACGAACGAAACCTCGTAGCAAGCACTTCCAGAGACTCAGGTATGTTTGTCATCGCGTAATTCGTGCAACACAGCTCCACCGACTTCTGTTTTCAAATTTATAGATTAGTATTAAAGAATCTGTAGAGCAACAAACACCTGATCGAGGAAAGTCATTTTACAGATTCCGTCAAAAGCGTCTATTAAATGAGGAATCTAATATTAGGTCAGACTTAACTGTGATCTCTAAATACCTGATAGATTCACAGTTTTGATCAACTGCAGATGGGTTTCAAGCTAAAAAAGGGGAAAGTCAGATTGAAACTGGAATATCAGCCCCCTATATTTCAGTCTGCTGAGAGCAAGCTCCTTAATTTCTTGCAGGGAGAACAAACTTAGATAAGTACTTGATCAAAAAATCAAATCACTTACGGCTGGGAGGTGCTTAGTTCTACTTAGTCATAATGAGCAGTGGTTGATTACACGTGAGAGGTTAGGTTGTATGTTAGCCAAAATGTTGATTCAGACATACATCGCAAGACAAATTTCGACGCAATACAAGCACCGCTCTAAGGATTTGCATGGCCAAGTGTCCTGACCTTGAATAGATTGTCGCTAACTGTAGACGGAGCACCAAACGAACAGTTTTATTTTTTACTGAAACCGGACATTACTTTTTATATGTTGAAGGCTTTAAAACGATTACAATTATCTCATATAATGCAGTAGACTAATGTTCTCTTTTTAGAATGTTAACACATTTTTACGATGAATGTAGAAATTCGGTTTAAAAACTGGTGAACCGGAATACAGCACCGCTCGAAGTGGACGAAACGTTCATTATCACTAAGCGCTATTCGCAATTAGTCACACAAAGTCGATCTCCTTTTTTACACTTCTGGCAGACTTTTCAGCTTGTCCGTTTCGAAACGAAGTAGCAGACCAGTCAAGTATTGCTTCAGTTAGAGCTTGTTGATCGGATGCATCTTTGTCCAGATAGGAAAATCTACCATGTTGCTTATGTGGAGTTAGCAAATATTAATAATCACTCCTTCAGCTTCCCATTACACATGTTCAAATAGGGACATCTAGACTTTAACCACCACCATTTGCAATTGAGATTAAGTTTACCTGACAGACTTGGTAGTAGACACAGCAACCACCAAGCTGGCACTGCAGCTAGGCGATAGGGACCCCAAAAACATGTTTAAACTTTTTCACCAGTTCAGTAACATTTCCAATAAATGACACCTTGTGTTTAACGTATAACAATTAAAATCCCTGATTGTTCACGGGATGCATTATTATCGACAGGGAGTAAATCATTGCTGTCTGATCTAAACTGTGTTTGAGTTGTTTTTTTAAATCGTTCCTCTAATTAACCATCAACTCATTTAATTTCAGACGTTTATATTGTGCGTTCCAGTACCCTCTGATTTACTTTTGTTACCTAGTTGATGAATTTTTTAAACACATACAGAATTTTCTGGAACATCAGAGTTATTGTTTGACACGTGCGTGAGATGCAACTTTAGTAAGTTACGTAAACTGTTTAGAATGTCCAACATTTACACGGATATTGTTCCCTGTCTTGTTCTGAACTTGACTATTTTTGATAGAATAGTTTAGCATTGTTGTGATGACGTTGATAATGACTGTTTTGTCCATAGCGTAACACAATTGACCACTGTTTTCCGCATCATAATCCCTTGTATGCATTTAATAACATGCAAAGAAATTTACCAGATCACAAATTGTACGCATAAACGTTATTGACATTTCTAATAACATTTGTTTGGGAAAAATACTGCTAAGCCATTTTCGACTTTTATAATCGTCAATCTTGAGTTGAGGTTCAAGAACAAGACAACATAGTATAGATATGCGATCTCTGCCACCACAAAATGTAAAGGTTCTTGACGAACGCGATGAATGTATATCAATTTGTCTTTAGTACTCACATCCAATGAATAACGGAAATTCTATCATTTGTTGAAAGAAATCTATCTAATGGGGAAAACGCCATTTTACCTATAGGATAAAACAGAAAACCATATAGACTTAATTCATTCATGTGAAAAAATTGATCCGGCGTCCGCATTCTATCTGCGACTCTGTTCTCAATTTTATGGATTTTTCATGAGGTTCATTGGTCTGTCAATAGAACTGAATGTAAACATTGATGAATGGCTTTCACAGCTTTCTTAATGAAGCAACCCAACAATCTGGCTGAGGGACATTAACAACACACATGTAAATACGCAATCCACTTAGTGAATTTATGCGAATACTTAGCCAGAAAAGGGTATGGAGAAAGCTCATAGAGTAACGCAAGTAGACTTTGAAAACAGTGGTTAAGCAAAATATCATAAGAGCAACAAAACCGATCCTTTAACATAAGTGCAGCCCACTCTGGTGGAATCTTGAGAAATTGTATGTCTTCCATAAATATACGCTTGTGTATGCATTAATTTTGTCAGGCCTACCTCAAACGCGTGCGTATCGCAAAGATTACGGAGAATAATGCAATGATGTTTAAATAATTTAAAACTCAAACGCGTTATAAGTGTGGTCTTATACTCCCACGTGAAGTTGTAACTACCGTAGCGCTCACATTTCACGATTATATCTTGTAATTCATTCTTGCGCGCTTTATGTACACCCTTTTTTCAACTTCATCTAACACCTTTGTTTCAAAAGCACCATCATCATTTTTCAATTTGACTGGTTACAACAATAAACAGGAGTTTCCGTGCACCGTCTCTGTCTTTTCGTTGTGGGTGGATTTGTTGATGGTGAAGTAATTGCACGGTGATACCTCTTTTAGCTCCACGTATTTGCCGATCTACTAATGCTCAACTTTTCACCATTCTACGCCTTATGTGGAATTACTCATCCAACATCTTACGAATCTACCCTGTGGCACTGTCTTACTTTTGTGCGTGATAATCTTTTTAACTCAACGGATTTCAACTTGTCAGTGAGTCGTTCGCCTTTTAATCGATACGTCTTTCGTTTTAATTGTACGTATGCCTTTTGCAGACCTTTGTAACCGTCACCGTTTTTCTTTGGTTCTACCATATTTTTGACCGGTTTTGGTATTTAGTTGATTAGACTACTACAAAATTGGTGAATCCTTCTAGTATTTTTGGGCAGTACATTTTCTCCTCTTTTTGATACTAATAGCAATGCTTGACGACACTGCAAACAATGACATTAAAATCGAACATAGCGTTGCCTTAAAAACGTCCAATTATAGCATCTGAAATCCCAGACTATGGTTCCATCAAAATAAGACTGTTTTTACCACCCGAAGTATAGCATCAGGTAAAAAGTTTCATACTTAGCTCAATCCCTGCCATTTGATGTCGCAGCTGAGAATGAGGATCTGCTGAAATCCGTTTACTCTGATTTCCTTTACACTCTTCCAAAAGACGCAATCATAAAGGACACTGGAAAATCAGAGGCCAAATTGTTATCTGACTTGTTTAACTCAGTCAAACTAGAAGATTGTTCCCCATTCCAATTGCTACGTTGTATGAGATGTCTTTTGGGTTCGCAGAAACTCTTGTTCATTGTGATGACCAATCAAATTAAAAAATGATGACAATGCTTTTCTAACAGATGAAGTTAACAAAACAGTGTATATAAAGTGTGCAAGAATGAATTTCAAAATACAACCGTAAAATGTGAACACTACACTACAAGATACTTGCAGCAAGAAATGTAACGAACTTCCACGGGCGTTAATATCACCATCCTGAAGTATGCTTTTTACAGCAAGATCTGGCAACTTATAAACTCAACTGAGCTATTCGAACGGAATCTTTTGAAGTTAACTGACTGATAACTCGGGAACCAACTGCTTTTTAACATTTTTTTCGTACACGACGAAACATACAAGACATGGCAGTTTCACTGTATTTCATACTGTTGGAATTACTCCCAAAGGCGTCAGCAAAGAACTCGAGTTGGAAAGCGCTAATCATCAACGAAAGTTCAGATACAAATACAATTAGCCCTAACAAAAAAGTCAACGCAGCTCTCATAGTGTTAGACAGGACGTCAAATAAGTGTCCAATTGATTGCTTCACAAGTTATACTACTGCCAACATTTGTATTGGTGGCTCATTTCTGATGCTTTACGGTTGTTGACGGATTATTCAGCGATTGATAAATGGATACCAGACTGAAAGCCCAGAGATCCCTCGGTTTTTTCACTTGACATCCAATATGATATGTACGTCAGTTATCTGAAAGATTATCATGGAAAACCACGTTGATCATTTCGGATTATCTTAAGTGTTTGCCAATTAAGAAGTTTTGTCTATTACGCGTTTGGCCTAATTAGTATTAGCATTTCATTCATTTTTCCAACAACAATAGGTAGGTACTCTCAAGAAAAAAATGTAAAATCCCGTTTCGCTGAAGCCGTGCATATCTATTTTATTGGGCTTAAGGAAATTACTTCGCCGAATCAACTCTCATTGCACAGCTGACAGCGGTGGTCGACACTTCTGACATGGCTATTGGATGTGTGCTACGAAAGTTCCTCTATATATATCTTGGGAGCCACTGGCGACATTTTCCAGGAGACTGTATCTCGTGGACTTCAGGCGGTAGCACCGTCAGCAGATAATTGCTCGCCACACACTTCACAATACGTCACTTTCTGCTACTCCTTGAGAACCAATTTCTCACTGGCGAATTCTGTGAACCCCTCATCTGGCTGGTATCCATCTATAAAAATTGGGCAGCTAAACTTAAGCTTGTCTCACATCAAATTTATGGAGTGCTTTTGATGTTTTTAACAGCATCACCGATGCGTTCTCAGGTGAACATCAGGTCAGTAGTTCTACGTCGGACATCCTGGATTTAACGGCCATGGCTGAAGCATAAACAGACGATGCAGAAATAAGCTCTTTCACGATAAAACTAGTTTTGTTGTTGTTATAACAGTAATTCATTGTGCGAGATGTATCGTAATGCAGACCTGAGACTGTAGTTTCACAGTCGTTCTTAGTTTAACTCCTCAGCCCCTTATATAGTCTATTGCGCGGCGTCATACTAGTGCAGTGAAGATGAGCGATCGTAATATACTACTCATACTACTGCTATTCAGTAGTAGGACCAGAGCATATATTTTGACATCGTACAAGCCGCAGGAAAAATGCAGGAAGGAAAATCAGAGTGCAGCATCGCCCATAATGGTCCCTGCCACTTAAAGGAACTGAGCATTGACGTATGCGACAGCCGAGACGGTCTGGGGCCGAATACCACGTGTAACTGAGTGATTTTGTTTCTGGTCTTGTTTAAACGCTTAAACCATGTGTCGCTTTGTCGAATAAACAACCCTTGTGCCATCCGCGTTCTTGGATCACAACACTAGCATCGGTGACTCATATCATAAAGCTTTGAGTATGGACGAACCTTGAACAGAACGTCCGTATCTAGGATCAACAATGCTTACAATACCAGGAATTTAGGATAGGTTGAGACATCAGGAGTCCAAGCGGCTTTTTGCTTGCAGTGAGTGCAGTAATTCACCACATACTCATCGGTCCTGTCGGATTTTCACGGACTTTCACTAGCTTTACTTTCCTTAAAATGAGATGAAACTGTTCCGCCTCCTGATTTTACTTCCGAAACGGCGGCTGGTACCTTTCTGGAACGATACGTGACTCGATTCGATAGATCCACATCAGTTACCACCGACAGTTTCTCTTGAGCGCAGTTAATTGCAGCCTAAGTCATATCGGCACGAATCTTAGGGACCCGTAAGGTGCTTTCATCTTAATCTGAAACCAACCCTCGGTGCACGGTCTGATATTTTTAAAACCTTGTTTCACTGGCCTTGCAGGGTCAGCCAAGTAATTTGAAAATAGACTTGGAAGTTACGTCATCGGAAATTGTCAACTGTTGCACAGTGACTTCACCTAGTTAGCTGGTATTTGCCTTCCCAACGAATTCTTTTGATTACAGCAAACATGTTGCCTACCTTGCGCACGACACAGGACGGTAACTTCCAGTAAAGCTACAACAGCAACTTGTAGCGATCATTATAAATAGTATTTTTAGCTACTGCATTTGATTTTACACTTTTTATCATTCTGGTTTTTTACTTGCTGTTATTTCAGTCGAACTATTCATTCTGTAATATCCGTCCAGGGAGTAAAATCACAACTCGCTCCGCAGCTCACTAACTTGATTTATTTATTTGTACACTCTATTTTCCAGGGTTGATACCAATACATGAGGCTGAGTGCAATCAGTCTTGGTTTTTCATTGTCGATCGGTTTTCAGTGATGAATACTGACTCGATAGTATTCCGTTGGACTGGTTCCAACGAGTCTTTGTTCGTGCACTTGCACGTAAACTTGGATTTGTGTTTCTAGGTATAGGTGATCCAAGTAGATTTCCAAAACTGCCATGTACACGCCTATTCAATGTGCTGCAAAGAACGGATAAAACATTTCCATTTGACAACAACAAAATATTTGTGGTTTCTCCATGTGACAAAAAAGAACCCTCCGATAATGAGGAAATTAGGTTTGATACGCAGCAGACACCTCCAGCTTATCCGTCCCATTCCAAACTTAGTGAAGTATGACTAACTGCCGCAAATACTACCATACTGTACGATCAAAACAAAAACGCTTGCTCAAACGTGTTAAATGTCCCAAATATGCTAGTGCCTTCTACACGCTGAAAACTTAAATTCATCGCAAATATTCATCCTGTTACTTCAGACACCAATACGTTTTTCCAGGGAATTTTTTGTACGAACGTTAGAATGCTAAAATAAATAAATATTAATAAAAGAATACTGAAACGTTAAGCAACATGCTTGCAGATTGTTCGCTGACTTCGTAGCTCATCTTTTGCAAAAATACATGTACTTAATTCAAGCCCAAAATATTCACAGTTGATCAAACCTAGATAAGGAGAGACATCGATTTGAGCCTAGGTCACTAGTGAGTCTAGAAGGAAAGTGTGTATCAACTGCAAGTCTGCTAAGCCATAGGCCTAACGTTATACAAATTTACGGTTGAGTACTATGATGTATTTTTTTTCCGAAAGTATGTTGTGCTTTTTACAAACCGTGCACATATTCAGCGTTTTTAAGGACCAGTTCAACACACCATTTCAGCACACGCACCGGCCAGTTTAGGTAAACTCTCGACGTTTGCTTATTATACGTTTATTGCTTACAGCCTCAGAATTTATTTCTGCCACACCGTCTTATCGGTGTGATGGATGACAACCTATTGTTAACGCTGAGAAGTTCGTTGTACCTTATTGCTCCAGTGGGAAGCAAAGAGTATATTAGCAAGGATAGTAGGAAGTTTAATGAAAAAAGCCTTAGTCAATGACCTCACGAACACAATCAGCAGAAGATTCCGCGTGAAAAAGAATCAAATTAAAGTCGGTACGTTGGTTAGTTGTGATCGGCTACATGCTCCAACCTACGCGCGGCTGCTGATTAGCGTGATGGATGTGACAACTCAAGGTGCTGGAATGTTACCATGCATGGCCCGATGATGTGGGATGAAGGAGACCGATCGATGTGTGTGGTTGTATCGATTAGATGGATTTGTTGGGCCACATGATGTAGTTGTAACCAGACCCAAGTGACGCATTCTTTTGTGAGCTGGTAAGTTTGTCAACGCAGACGGATTCTGATTGATACTTGCACTGACTGTGGGCAAACACTGAGGCCTTCGTTATCAAGATGAGTTGCTTGTTGTGAGGTTGTCTTTTTTGGGACGATTTCTCATGCGAAAGTATATTGCCTCTCCACACATAACTTTGTGAAAACAAAAGAGGCAGGGTTTATACAAACACGTTAGCGATTATGCTTATTTTGTCTTTGAGAATGCCTCAAATGTTGCTTGTTGTTGCCTTAGTGAACAGACCTAGTACGAATTAGATGAATCAAGTAACACAGTGTTATGTCTAAGGAATGTTCTTATATCTGTGGTTTTGCGTGATGATGTGTTCAACTGTTGCTCACGTCTTCCGTTCCACTGTTCATTACAGCAAGCTGAGAATATGTCAAGGTCAAAAAATATAAGAATTCAATACAACTATCGTTAAAGGGGACTATCAATCGCCGGAAGCGGTGATTTATATATGCTAGCAATGGAACCTAGTGATCACTTTTAAGGTGGTTTCCCTAGAAAAGTGTTCGGGAAGAGTAAGTGTTCTTCTGTGTATTATTTCTTCTTTGGATGACGTTGTTTACAATGATACAGCTATTAGCAGTTTGACAGCCGCAGGTGACTTGGAAGAATGTAAAACAGTGTCCAACGTGTTGGAAGGTTTGAAAGGATAGGCATCACAGTGTGAGATTCCCAAGAGAGCAGTTACAGCATTTTTTCGAATAATCCATCCTTTGACGAGGTCTGTGCTAACTGATTTTCCATCTTTGTTGAGTACCCCCCGTGATTGTCATTCGAAACTAACAATTGGTGGGAAGTATGCTCATTTCGGTTTTGCAAACTACCCTATTACGTTTGCGATATGTTGCGCATATTTCAGGGTAATGACGTCAACAGTGAAGTATACCGTGTACTTCTTTCTGATGCACACTGCAAATGTGTTCTCTTTCCGTCACCCACTTGTTCACTTGTTACTCCAATTTTACACACAGTTAACGGAACATTGATAAACCCAAACTGCTGAAGTGTGTTTGTGAATTTTTCTTCTGCTGACTTGAACAGTGTTACCTCTGATTGGCAAAAAGCTCTCAGTTCTTAGATATGAACGGAAGAAAGTGTTAATCCGCCGCGAAAATCGGGGTCGACGACAAGGAATATGTTTCCGTCATCAGCAACAGCTGGCTGGATGCTGCCTGGACAACAGCCGTTATTCCAAGACTCTCTTGAAGTGCATA
Organism: Paragonimus skrjabini miyazakii; assembly: GCA_014338405.1. Taxonomy (NCBI): domain Eukaryota; kingdom Metazoa; phylum Platyhelminthes; class Trematoda; order Plagiorchiida; family Troglotrematidae; genus Paragonimus; species Paragonimus skrjabini miyazakii. The sequence continues at coordinate 38,068 of JTDE01003301.1, read as the reverse complement.
TTATAGGTAGTCGCAGAAACAATTGCAGCCAAACTCAGACGACCTGAAATTACTAGTCACCATATTGGATATCATAAGTAATTGATATTACTTTATATCGAACGTATCAACATTTAATTTATCGTGAACCTAGCTCCTTGCTTTTTGGTTCACACACCCAAAGTTTCCCAGCCTTATGTTAACGCGATTCGGAAGTTGTAATAATAAAACGGAAATTCTGCAAACAGACTTTATTTATTGATTCACTCATCGTTCACAAGCAGACTTTAACGTAACAATTAAAGGCGCTAGGGAATTGGACGCGAGAGGACCTTAAGCATAACCGCACGGCAGCCGACAGGGAGGACGAATGTCAACGGAAATTCAGTCGGTCAACAGAATTCAAACAAGCGCCAGATTGGCTGAACGGCATTCCTAACGGTAGTGGCTAAAACATCGTTATCTTAGTGAGTTTAGTCTACAGTAATGAAGACGGTGCGGATTCATTATACAGCCAGCAGTAAAATTGCGATACCCACGCCAACACACTAACTTTTATGTCAGCTGTTTTTAGTAGGTGTACATTCACAAGGAAATACAAACAGGCACGGTAGTATAAGTAGGACAGGGAGTTTAGGATTTTGGGAACGTCGATGGTGATTTCACTACAAATTGCAATTGGCTTCGAACACGCTAGAGAAATGGAAGTGTGGCACATATCCGGTAACCTGCCATCCAGCGATGATACAATAAACATAAGTTTGCCGTTAAAAAGCCATCTGTAAGTTGATCATTCCAGTTGGTCATCATGTTACCAGTAAACAAACACGATTTCCGCACGATGTCGGTGGTCAGGGTAATGGAAAAAGAAGAAAGTGTAAGCCTACGTCCCTCATATATTCAGTATCATCATACAGTTCTGCTGAGGTACATATAACTATGCAGCATCTAAGCCTCGTCGGCTGCATTATGTATAGTGCGCAGACAGTCATCCATAACAAAAGTTGTGAGAAAAAATTCTTTCCAACTTAATTACTTGCAGGAAGTGCCTCAGAAAGACGGTCACCATAACTGATTTAAATGTTATGTAGCGAGCCTATTCGTTATTGTCAAATATGTTGGAGTTGCGAGTGCCATTTGTACTCCTTTTGTTCCCAACTTTTCTATGTACTAAAACATTTGCTTGAACGAGTAGAGATACCGACAAGTACCTCGCGAACTCGAACGTACGACCCCGATTCGTGTACGCTTGTCGCTTCGCTCTGTTATCGCTTCGTCTCGATATTCGTTCACTCTCGCATTGACCTCACAGGTCAACAATATACTCTTTGTCTACTCGTTGTATTATTCTTAACCGGTCGTTTTCGGTTCGCTTGTTCCTACAAACTAGTGTAAGTCGTATATTATAGTATATTCGCGTTCGGTATTTTTTACCCCTCATATTATGTCTCGAATGCATACAGTGTACAAGTATATATTTATTTAAATTTTATATCTCGTTCGCATTTACTAAATCGCCATGGATATTAAAGAGACTAAGTCTGAATGTTCGTCTTCCGTATCACTGATCACCGGCTGTTCCGGCTTTCAAGGATTATAATTCATAGCTGTGGTTCGCTGTGTTAGAAATAGAGTTTAACAACCGACGTATAACAAGCGATGCGGACAAGTCCTCGCAGCTTATACCATGCCTCTACAGAGATATGTTAAACCCAATTAGCATTATCTTGCTAGGCTTAGCAACTGATCGTTATGAGTCGGCTGAGCAAACGATTCTTAAAGAAACACAGCCGTCCGACAAAATGCGTGTGGAACAACTGTTCCAAAGGTTACAGTTGGGGGACAAGAAACCGTCGGTTCCTCTTCGAGAAATGCAACATGCAGTAAGTAAGTCGCAGTTGCCAGAGCCTATTTTGCAAGTTATGGATGCAACAACTGCCTGAATATACACAAAGGCTGTCGTCCGTTCTACCATCACGTCCCTTAGGTGATCTAGTGGCTTCGGCCGATGCAATACATAAACACCTTTTGGGCGCGACGCCGTCACCTTTAGTGAGGCAGGTAGTTATCTCCAACAGTCCCGCGGATAGTTTGTTAACCACGAAAGACGTCGAAAGAGCAGTCCTGCGCAAGGCACTCGAATGTTGTGAACGCAACCCTTTGGAACCAAACGCCGAAATAGCTCATCTGCGACGTGAGCTGGCGGATCTTCGTGCCAGCATTCGGCGTATTAGGTCACCATCGAAAATTCCACCGACGCGTGCTCGATCATTACCCAAACTGAAGACTAGCGATCTTTGTTGGTACCATGAGACGTATGGAGATAACGCTAAACGATGCTGATCACCATGTAGCCGTCGTGGTAGCAAACGTTTAAACTAGCCAGCCGGCGTGTTTAAGCGACGACAGCCACAGACCAGCCAAACGACAGCCGCTTCTTCTTTCTAAACGATTTGATCTCTAAAATGCACTTCCTAATCGATACAGGATCGGAGGTTAGTGTCATCCCGTATTCGGTAACGGATGCGCGATCAGAATCCGACACTACACTTCGAACAGCAAACGGTACGTCCATTAGAACCGTCGACCGTCGTCTGTTAAGTCTAAACTTTGGTCTTCAATGCGATTTTCGCTGGGTTTTTGTAGTGGCTTATATAACTTTCCCTATTATTGAAATCGATTTTCTCCGGCGTTTCGATTTGCTGGTCGATGCACGTCGATCACGCCTGGTTGATACTTCCACAAGACTCAATATTCGGGGTAAGCTGTCGCATACGGCTGTGATCAGTCCAATGCTAGCCAACCCCGTAGTTGGCGAGCCTTATAGGAAACTTTTATCCGAATTCCCTCAACTGATCCGTCCCGCTAACGAACTACCCGTCGTGACAACCGACCTCGCGCATCACATTGTCACACCAGGGCCGCCAGTTCGAAGTCATCCACGCCGCTTAGCTCCCGATAAGTTCAAAATTGCCCGAGCCAAATTTGACCATATGTTTCAACTCACCATTATCCGTCCGTCTAATAGTCCATGGGCTTCATCGTTGTACGTGGTGCCTAAAAGGACTGATCATGACTGGCGCCCATGTGACAACTATCGAGCATTGAACAACACGACCACACCCGATAGGTATCCAATTCCTCATATTCAGGACTTTATAGCAAACCTATCACGACCGTAGATGTTCACAAAAATAGACCTAGTGCGTGCATATAACCATATTCCTGCAATTTCTGAATACATCTCAAAGACAGCGGTCATAACACCGTTCGGATTTTTCGAATTTTTACGTATGCCGTTTGGTTTGAACAACGCTGCTCAGATTTTCCAACGTTTCATTTACGACGTGTGTCGTGGACTGGACGGCGTTTATCCGTACTTGGATGACATCTTGGTCGCTAGCTTCTCATCAGAGGAACATTGTGCGCACTTTCGTTCATTATTCGCCCGTTCGTCGCATCATGGAGTGACGATACATGATGATGATGATGATCATCATCATAGCAGCCATGAGCCTGACCAAAAGGTACTGTGACTCGGGCCGCCGTTCACCTCAACAGTGACGTGGAATATCCTGGAAGAAAACGTCACTAAGAAGGCTGAAAAATATTGAGGGAAGACTAACAGGAAGAAGCGGAAATGGTATGGATACAGGTCCGCCATTGACTGCGAAACATTGCCATCTCGGATAGCCTCTCTAACCATCGATTTGAGTGATCACAAGGACCCCACCCAGGCAGGCGACACCTACCCACTTTGCTCAATGGAGCAGTCAGGATCTTCATATTTCGTGACCACGTTGTTGCTTGACCACCACGCGATTTTATCCAACTGTTGGTGGCCTCAGCATATAATTCTCGGTAGGGTAAACGATTAGACGACATACGGAGTACGTAATCCAACTATCGCAATCTGTGTACCGTGATTAATTGACCAATTGATCGCGGATCCAGAACGCTCCGGAATACGCGCCGGTAAACGGACACATTGCTCACGCGATGAATCCACTTAATATGAGCCAATTGGCGGAGACGACGATGGTCAAAAACACCAGGCCTGTTAATATCTTCTTTGTGAACAGGCCATGGTTCTGAACCATACAACAAAATGAAACACACACAGGCATTATATACCCCTCGTTTCAGTGACAACCGGACGTCTTTTCGACACCACAGATGACGCAGTTTGGCAAACGCAACTCGTGCCTTTGCAATCCTCGCTGATATCTCATCAGCAATATTACAGGCTGACGAGATAGTGCTACCCAAATATGTGAAACTGTCCACAGTCTCAAGCGGATTACCTGCAATGAAGAAAGTAGGGGTTGAAGCGCACCAGTCTTGTAGCAACACTTTGCACATTGAAGGTGCAAAGCGCATTTCATACAAACCAGCTCGGTCGCTAAATCTGTCCAGCATGGTGCGCATGTTCTCGGCAGAGGGGCTAAG
>JTDE01003301.1:19094-31911 GCA_014338405.1 Paragonimus skrjabini miyazakii | reverse complement strand
TCTAGTATTCTTAAACCTCCCGAACAGCTGTCCGTCGGGGCGTACGCCGATATAATGAATACACAACGTCTTTCTGATTTGCGTCGACAGACTTTTATCGATGTATTGAGTCTGACAGCGCACAAGTGACTGTTCCAATCGAGTAGGCATTGTTCCGCTTTGGAACTCAGTGCGATTCCCACCCCAGCTTGAAAGCGAGATTCAGCTTCAGCGTCACCAGAAACCTTGAGACAGAAGCGCTTGGATCGATAGTTATCTAGAGGTGGGCTCAAAGGGATAATCATGCTAGAATCGTAAACTGGTGTCTCCGACACACAGCACACATCAGTATCCAGACTTGAGAGAGTACTTGCTACAGCAGCTTGCTGACCGCTGAGCACTGCTGCGCGTAGTGGATGTAATCGGGCTTTTGTGAGATACCAGATGGTTTTCGATCGTATTGGATAATACGCCGGCGGTCACGGTCAACCGTTGGGCGATCGGAGTGCTGTTTGTTTGAGGGTACCTTTACTAACCCCGTTCTTCCTGATATGGAAGACATCAGTGTCGCAACTATAAAAATAGTTCTGCTGTATGCCATAGGATCGTGCCTCACAATCAAAGCACTCCCTACGCGGTCCGTAGTGCGACACACAACCTTAGGAGTGTAACTGCCTTTCATCTGATTGCTCCCCTTTTGCCTGTCTGACAAGGTTGTGCCTGGAAGGACCGGAGTCCTAGTCAGCAAAGCCCGCCGGATCAAAACAGCACACAAGCCCGACCACCTCGCCAAGGTAGCAGTATAGGTCGGGAGAGTGACTATACACCTAGCTGAGTGCTCGTTTGGAATGTCCAGCGTAACCTTCCTAGGTCACAGTATATCTCCGAGCGGGAGCGAACCTCTTCCCAACGAAGTGCAAGCAATAGTGGATTACTTCGTCGCTTCGATGGTTTGGTAAATTTTTATCGTCGCTTCATTTTTAATTGTGTACAGTTGATGCAACTGCTCACTGACCTGCTCAGAGGTAAGGTTTGCTCGTTTTTATTTGCAACGGCCGCAAAAAAAGGCCTTCATTAATTTTAAAACAGCTATCGCCAATGTAGCATCGTTCTCACATCACCACCCGTCGGCCTCTTCAGTGCTAACTGTGGATGCATCAGACGTGGCTGTAGGAGCAATCTTGCAACAACTCGGTGATTACTGGTGCTCATTAACCTTTTTCTCTAAACGTTTACAACCAACTGAATCGCGGTATAGTGCCTTCGGGAAAGGAACTGTTGGCGGTATATCTCAGCATCCGCCGATTTTTGACATGACCTTGAAGGCAGGGAATTCACCGTCTTCACAGACCATACGACGTTAACGTACGCCCTACGCTCGACAACCGACCCGACACTTGGATTATATCGCTCAGTTCACGACCGATATTCGTCACATTTCAGGTGTTGCGAACCCAGTCGACAATGCTCTCTCGTGCATCAATGCTATAACGAACACGGCAGACAGCTCAGACGATCTTGCAGCTGCACAGGACAACGATCCAGAGATAGAACAACTTCATCGGTCCAGTTCACTTAAACTAGATATCGTTCCCATGAATTCACCCAAATGGATGATTATTTGTGACAATTCACAAGGCATCCCTCGCCCGATTATTTCATTGGCTTCCCGCCTCCGAATTTTTGGGACGCTGCACAGCATGACTCACCCAGGCATACGTTCAACAGTGAAAATGGTCACCGAGCGCTTTGTCTGACGTAATGTCAATCGCGACGCTTGCACGTGGGCCAAAGCGTGCATACAATGCCAGCGGTCTAAAATTCATCGTTATGCGCGTATCCAAGTAGGGAGTTTTGCAGCCCTCGATAAGTGTTTCTACCACGTACATGTTGACCTAGTCGGACCATTGCCACTCTCAAATGAGTGTACATATATCTTGACATGTGTAGATAGATTTACAGGTTGGCTGGAAGCTATACCAATTACGAATTGTTCATCGGAAACCGTCGCACGAGCATTCCTGGAACGTTGGGTTGCCCAGTATGGTTGCCCCGTTGTAATGACCACCGATCGTGGGTCATATTTTGACTTAATTTTCACGTCACTTCTCAACATACTAGGCTGTAGTCGAATTCGCACAACTCCTTACCACACGGCAGTCAACGGGTTAGTTGAACGCTTCAATCGGCAATTGAAAAGTTCGTTATTTGTTAGCAACAACCCTTCGTGGCACAAGGTTCTGCCATTGGTCTTATTAGGTATCCGCAACACGTTGAAGACCGACCTGCATACCATCCCAGCCCAGTTAGTCTATGGGTGCTTCTCACGTTTGCTCGGAGAGATGGTTGCCCCACGCACAACGGGACCCATCAACTTCTTGGACTACGACGAGCGGTTGGCCCAGTATATTAAACGACTCCGACCGACCCTACCGAGTGGACAGATGACACCAACGTACGTAGATCCTCGTCTGCCAACTTGTCCTCACGTTTTGGTGCGTGCGGTTACTCCTTGACGACCTTTATATCCGCCCTATGCAGGTCCATTCCGCGTACGCACGCACTATGATAAGACTTTCGTGTTGGAACGCAAGGATAAACGCGAGATTATCTCTATCGATAGACTAAAACCAGCGTTTCTAGAGGAACCTGATGTGAACATTGATTCGCAACCAACAACACCCTCAACAGCTAGTGTACTGCTTAACGTTGGTACATATCCGATTTCGGTTACGACTGCGCCTGCCTCGACGGAGCCAAGTCTCCAGAACAGACGTGGTCGTGAGTTGCAGAGGCCGGTGCAATTTGCAGATTATGTGGACGTCCGCCGTATTTAGATTTTATTGTTGTTGCATTTTCTTACCGAGTTAATTTTAGATGGCTTCACTTACAGCGAACGCTGTCAGCAAGATTTTTGCTTAAAAAAGAATATAAAAAAGAAAGCGCTTCATTCTTTCGGACAAAATGGACGCAGAAACCCGGTGAAGTTATCGTTTTCTATTAATAAGTACTATATATTCTAGATACTAAGAGTCAACCTGGACGCCGAAGCCGCGCATCGCGAGAGGACGTTGGAAAACTCGAAATCCTACAAAGACCGCCTATGATGGACGCGAACAATGCTACGATCCTATTAGGTCGATTACAACTGGCCGGTCCCCAATTCCCCCCCTTGTCTATGAATAGTAACCTACCAAACCGTGCTCCTCCGTACCACTTCCAATTGTTCTCCTTCGTTCATTCACCGATTGTAGACGCGAGCTGTGTGGCAGGAGTAAATTGGACCATTCAAGCTTGTGTCAACGGTTCCGGCTAACTGGAAAACTGTAACTGTAACTGGAAAACTGTAACATTGTCAAAGTCAACCCTATGGTAGCCTTCTAGGGGGAGCTCTGTAGCGACAATATTCGTGATTGTCAACTATGTTGAAGTTACGAGTGTAATTTGTACTCTTTTTGTTCCCAACTTTTCTATGTACTAAAACATTTGCTTGAAAGAGTAGAGATACAGACAAGTACCGCGCGCACTCGAACGTACGACCCCGATGCGTATACGCTTGTCGCTCCGCTCTGTTATCGTTTCATTTTGGTATCTGTTTACCCCTGCTTTGACCTCGCAGGTCAACAATATACTCTTTGTCTACTTGTTGTGTTAGTCTCAACTGGTCGTCTTCGGTTCGCTCGATCCTACAGTTATTTAACGTGAAAGCATTCTATTGATTCACCATCACCGTCATAGACACCAATGCATCAATGGTTTACACTGATAATTAACTGCCACAAAACCACGAAGCAAAAAGCAAGCCCTATATAGGAAGAGGAAAGAAAGAAAAATAAAGAAGAAAACGAGAAGAGGACACACACACATGAAATCTCATCTGGCCACACTAGGCCATACAAAGGCGAGAACGACTTGACAATAGCTAGCAGCACATGGCCCTGTCAAGCGGAGTCATGGGGTAATTGTTATAAAGTGGTTTATGTGTGGATATTCATGAAATAAGCCATTTTAAACCGTTTAAGTGATCACGTACCGCGTCGATCGATCGACGCAGTACGTCAATAAATGTGTTTAAGGCCCAGTGTATCTCACTGCAGACTGTGTGATATTAACCTACGCCGTACGATATTAATGCACAAATGTGTCACGAAAATAAAGGATACGTAAACTTGTTTATATAAACCTGAATTTTCTCCAACTTCACTTTTGCAGTAGCTTTGGCATCGAGTTCAAGCTTAACTGCTTTGACACCCTATGTATAAAGTGTAAGAGTGAGAAGACTGACTGCAAGTGGATTTTCAGAACATCCATAATACAACTCCTGCAAACCAGAAATTGTACTTTCGTTGGCTTTATTAGAAGCGATACAATGCAAAAACATTAACTGCATTGTATCACTGTCGATAGGAAGTCCACTTTTGTTTATCAAATGCGAGTGAACATTCCGATTATTCATTTCAAAAGTTGCGGCGCTGTTCTCAGTCAAGGAATTATATGTGACCTTGAAAACGGTCCAGAAACACAATTCGGATTACGCTGTTTTTCTAAGTGGAGCAGCAGGTTCATGGCGAGAGCAGCGATCGAAACGTTTTTTTTCTATGCGGGTGAAGCAGCACATAATCATCCTAAGAACAGTGGACCTCTTTTTTGCCACCATCTCCTGACGGCGCCATAGATACGTTCAAGTTCAATGTGCGTTGGACGAAGTGGTTGCTGCCAATCCAGCGTCCAGAATATTTGCACTGGAATACCAGAGAACAGCACCAAGGGCTGCGGCTGTCTCACCTGAAGAGGGATTCACGAATATTTCGGGTTGCGCTTTCGATTTCAAAGCCCATCTTCATAATCGAGTAATCCATAAAGGTAGGAAAACCTAGTTAAGAGAGAATGGAAGAAAAGTCACCGCAAATCCTCAATGATTGTCTGAACAAAGTAAATTCAGTGTAGGCTTTATTCACACTACTATTATGAGGGACCTCACCAATGACAGACAAGACAGACAGGTGGTGATACACTCGCCGATACATTCATTAGCTAACCTTTTAGTTATGACCCCAACTCCATCCTTTTTCAAATGGGACCGTCAGAAAAGCACATTTCTGTGGGTATGCTGTCGCAGACGTATTCGGCACGCATCTTCCCATCAACTGAGGGGACTTCTTTTAAACAGCAGATAGCTCTACCAACCCGTAACCCAATAACGAAAATGTGCAAAATGTGAACCAGTCACCTGCAACTCACGTTGTCATACTCGGACCTCCATAGGTCGGATTCTATCTCTGACACAAATTAAGATTTATCAATCATAACCAATTTTAAATCTCTACCCATCTTCTGTCATCTCGACGGCACCTAGTTAGGGTTTTATCTTTTGATGCCGCGCGTAGCGTTCTTGTGATCGATTGATTCTTTTTTGGGTCACGTTGGTTCAACCTCTGTCACACCGGTAGACAACCTGAGACTCGGGACTGCGGTGGAGTGTAGCTGATGATAAGAGAACTGTTTCAACCGACGACCCCTTAATAGACAGCGGCATGGGGGTGGATGTGTACTGCTCTAGTTGTCACGCCTAGTATCATCCCTCCTGGTCTGCAGGTGACGATGTTTAAACGCTTCAGCAATTAGGTTTCTGGTCGGGCGTTCCCAAATTGTGCCGAGCAGACATCACAACCATATGAAAACGCCACGGCAACGTGAGACTGGAAAGGAAGGATGTAAGCAAGGATATGAAAGGTTCACAGGTTGGTAGGTTACCATTTTGGGAAGTGCACCAATAACAACGCCCACAAACCGATGGGTGATGCAATCCGATGAGTCTCCACTCTGAACCGGAATACCTATGCTCCCCACTCCATACATTACAATGGAAGATTTAACTACATATGCCGTGTTACATTGCCTATGGCATGTGAGTATGCTCAGGTGGTCACTCTGTCATAGATGTAACCTGAAACACTTACAGTGCGTCCAAAATACTCTAACCATCCATGGTCTATTTTCTGAGATGAAAGTGTAAGACAAAAAAGATCCCTCACGCTGTCACATTTTTATATGCTGCCACATTCCGCCAAGTCCTGTTCGTTATGTTAAGGAAGACCTGGAAAGATCTTCTGTCACACTCTATTCAGCCGCATTTTGAAGGAGATCACTGTATCGCTATGAACTACTTCCCCTAAGAGCTTGTTCCACGCATTCCTTATCCGGTGGAAAAAAGCTGTTTACTCACAAGCTTGAACGAGCCCTGCTCTTGTTTAATCGGAGACTGTTACATCTTGTGACGGCTTCCTGACTTACTTGCGCAAACAAATCTGTGGTCATTACGCCACATATGCCTTTCAGGATTCTGAAGATCCCGATAAGATAAACTATCACCCTCCTGCTTTCCATAGATTAAAATCAAAGCTACCTTGATCTGTTATGACATGGTTCATCCTTAAATCGTAATATTACTCGAGTTGTGAGTTGTTGCGCTCCTTCAATCCGCTGGATATCTTTACGTTAGTAGGGTGCCCACGCCGGCACTCAGTTCTCCGGATTAGGCGGAAATACTTCAGGTTGCATGTTAAACAAAACTGTCTTAGGTCACACAGCTCTTTGCGGGTTTTGTGTGCAGCCCGTGCGCTTCGATCTGAGGGCTTGAATTCGTTTTTTATCAATACTCCCGGGTCTCGGGTATTTTCTACGCATTCAATTATGAATGAACGCTGACAACCGGTTAGACGGCACCCGAACGCCTAGATAATTCTTCGGATCGATTCTCGTGGTCTATGTACTGCTGGGCGCGCTATGAATCACGAAGGCATTGCCAGGGTCCAAACAGGCAGGTGGTAATCGGCTGCAGAATTAACTGCAATCGATCGAAAGATTTGTTGGCAGTCCTTTAAAATGCGCTTGAAGATTGGTATTTTGAAGTGACGACTTTCTTTGTAGTTAATTCATTTTTTAATATAGCGGTGTGAATGTATAGGAGGTATGCCGTTTTTGTCGACTGTGTAGGTGTACAGTGGATGCGAGCCTGATGATGTTTGTTGAATGTGATCCACCATTTGTGCACGCGGTGGGCTCAGATTCATGACGTGATGTGTATCCTAGCTAATAGGCGTAGCATGTTCAAATGTTGGGTTTAGAATTTCTGCCCTTTTGATATCAGTCTGTTTTTAATCGTTTCTTGCAGATATTTTTGTAAATGGCACATGGTTACAGTGCTACTTGATGTATTATTTTGTATGTTTTTTTGAAGTGGTTACTTGCGCGTTGCCGGAGTCTTTAATTTAATGGAGCATACTCTGATGGTAAGCTAAGAAGGAAGAAGACCATTTGTTCAAGCGATCGAATATTACAGGGAGCGGAATGGTACTTCCTGTATCCTTTCGCCTTCGGTTGGCAGTGGTCTGATTGTCGTAACCTGGGATGTTTTTTTGTCTTCCCGCAGCTGTTTTAACTTATTGTTCGGCGTTTACATGTGATAATTCGTTCTTGCTTAATATGAGGTCAACACGGTTGCCTGGTGAAAGCGTGGCTGTAGTTTTCATTCCGGCAGTGACAAGGATATTATCTACTGAAAAACTCCAATAACAGTAAAACTCGAATCCAGTGCTTCTTCTCGAAACAAGCTGACTGTAACGTCTGTTTGAATATCACCTGTTCAGATGTGTGGTATCCCTGTTGTTGTCGCTCTCCAGATCAACATTGCCCCTTATCAGTCTGTCTTTCCTGTTCGTGTCTGTCTCCAGCAGACTCCGTGTCAACTGCTGCAATATGTATTGGCAGCGTGCTCTAATGAGAGTGAAACTGAGGTCTTTTCGAAAGAGGACGACTGGAAAGTATCATAGTGAGATTACCCTCGACGTCCTCAAGATCCTAGACTCCCTGCGACGTGAGAGTTGCCTTATCAATACCAGCGTGCCTGTTCACATTACCTTGTGAATGCAAATTTTCTACAAAGTAAAATCAAAGTTGGTGTCGGCGTATGCATCGCAATTTCACACCTGGCCGTATAAGAAATTCGCATCGTCTTCATTACCATAGACTAAATTACCATAGGCTAAACCAGTCTGACGCTCGTTTGAATTCCGAAGGTCGACTAGAATTTTTGTCGACATTCGTCCTACCTGGCGGCCGCCGTGCGGTTTTGCTTAATGTTCTCTCACTTCCAACTCCCTAACGCCTTTAACTGTTACGTTGATGTCTGCTTGTAAATGCCGTCAGTGCCACGCTTTTTTTGCACCGGTGCGTGTACTGGTGTATGTCACTGTTACCGATCCCTAAAGGTGAGGCTGTGTTGCCTGCTTACGAAAACAATGCCCTCTGTTTCAGGCATAGTTTGCTTATAGTCAGAAAGCCGTGGGACACTGACAAGCTGTTCCTCACCTAACGTCACACAGAATAGTTGTACATATTATAATACATGAGGCTTCATTACCGCACATTTGTGATTCCGGTTTATCCAGAGAATGATATCGTTAGCCAAGCCCGGTTGAATTAGGTCATGCACAACATACCTACCCACCGTCGTGCACTACACTGCGGACCTACGTAAGCTGATTTACCATAACGCATGTCTTCCTCCGCATTACAGCACCATCAAGGTACAGGCCGCCCTATGTTAATGAACTTTCCGTAAACCCGAGGGGTGTCTAAATCGGACGTTATGGCACTTTCACAATCATAGTATCATTGCATGTTGGCAATGCATCTCTGTATCTCGCGCTCACTTCTATTTCAACTAATGCACCCAGATCTAGTTCATGGTAATAGGCGGAGAAACGTTATGATGATGAATGCATATTTTGTTATTTCTGGGATACACAAAGGTCAATCAGTAGTGCACCAGAGCTCCGTTAGCCTATCTGGGAGATGGTTGTCACCGCTGCATTGTTTTGAGGTGGGGTTGGATTTTACAGCAGCCACGCCCACCCTGCAACGTAACCTATGAAACTGATGAGTCCGACCAAACGAAATGGGCGGGGAAAACGGAATGAACACGTGAGGTGGGTTGCACAGCATGATACAGATGGGTTAATGCAAGCACGCGATGGCAGTACGCATGACATGTTGAACGCTTCAACTAAAGCAAACAGAATAAACTGTTAAGCAGAAAAAGTAAAACTCATCAACAAAAGCGGCATCTGAAAGTGTCAAGGACATCGGTGTGTCCCGTGCATTTCTGATGCCACCAACGGCAACTATGGTCACACCGGATCCAATTTGTGACATCCTCCCCTTGCAAGTCCTCTTGGTTACAACCCGCACAACGTTGGTTGTCCACGGGCGGAAGTCGCCTAAGACAAACACCAGGCTTATTCATTTTATTGACGTACTTGGAAGATGAGAGGCGAATGTGGCGTAATTGGACGTTGTTTGCAAACTCCGTATTGTCCATTTTTGCCGGTTGCTTTCCCAAGCCCACTGTAGGGAATGTCTTCGGCATACATTGTTTTCTGCGTTTTGATTGAAAACCCGACATCGACGGCTAGTCTGCCTCTGGTTAAGTGTGTGTATGACTAGGAACCGGAACGTCAAAGCTACGCGACGACTATATGAACATTTTTTTGCCGGATATAGCTGTATCCCAAAACTGTTTGAGCGCCCTCAGGGTCCACTCCTACTTCTCATTGAGCATGCTGCAAGCAACCCCACAAATGTTCGAAGTAAGGTTTCTAGCCCCTATCAGTTTGTTTGCCCTACTTTATGCATGCCTTAATAAACCATTCGGAACGCGCACCGTTTACTGTCAGACTCCAAGAGTATTCGGATAATATTCACCTACTGCCTCACAATGAATCACTTGCCTTGATTAAGTCATTATCACAACACCACCAAGGTGTCTGCATGGAAGATCCCAGTTATGGAAGAAGGAACACGTACAGGACCCATCACCCGCTGCGCTAACTACGTGCTTATCAACCAACGTTACTTCCCCGGGTTACATGTTTGAAACGCGAACTGTCTTCTTCAAATTTGCTCCAGCTGTCTTGATCGCATACGGAGTTAGCTGTTCGAATGCACTGCTGCCGCCCATAACACATCCATAACGTCGACCCCTTACTAAAGGAATCGTAACCATCCCCACGAATTTCATTTCCAGATGCTTATCGCGATTTAGTATTTCCTTCACATCGTCGAAGAATGTGGGCCTGGGTGACAGATTGCCCTTAATATACCTATTAGCCGCTTCCACTCGATTATTCGTACCATTTCCATGGTGCACAATATCACGTCTTGCATACGTGGCCCAGTATTCTTTCACAGGCAGCAGACGAGTCTCAGGATATTCAACAAGCCCCCTGTTATGATAACTAATGTTGCCAACTGTACCACTGAACTCCTCTTCTGATATACAATACAGAAGCTCGCTCATTTCCTCGACTAAAAAGTTCCCTTCCTCCGTAGATATTCCCTTCAACCAGCTGCATCTGTCAACCTCATTCTGTTTCATATGGAATGAACAGAACAAAATGTTAGCATTAGAAAAATATTCCTGCGAACATTCTAGCTGCGCCTGATGCCAGTCCACTGCAATCGTCCCAACGTCCCTTGTTGATATCAACGGTTTAAAGCTGTCCAACGTGACCTTGTAACAAAGCAAGCTTTCGCTGGGAACGAAACTATAGAAAATCCTCCTAACTCTACCATTACAGTTTGCAACAACAACGTGCCACAAATGGTACGCACTGTTGTTGTACTTGGCCGTGAAATCTACCACTATTGCACTTTCGTAATGTACGTACAGTTCCTGTAGCTCCCCCATCGTGAACAACACCAACAGCCTGCCTTCATCGTACGTTTTCAAATACATCGGTCCGAACGGTTTTAATATCTTCCGTATATTCTCTAGATCGCAGTCAGGATGTTTTCGTAATCGGTTCATCCGTCTTAACAACCTTATATCGCTGCGATTCATTATTATGTCATATTCACGCCTAACGTGATCGATCACTTTCTGGGTCCCATGAAAACTGTCTAACAGCCCACACACAGCTTCTTCCGCCATATTTTCCAGCTTACGATTGCCTGAAAAAATGCCCGTGTTAACCGACATTGTCCGGTGATTGTGATCAAGGTAACTGTGTGGCACACGAAGGCCTCCGTCCTTCTTCGGCATATGGGTAACGGAGAGACAATGAAAAGCCTTAAACTTGCAACAGCCTATCATACGGAAAACACACGATACACTCGCCTGTGACCTACACCTTTAGCTTGCCTACTCTTTTTTGTACAATGCACACGAAAAAGGTAGCACTGCCTGTTCATTGCACATTCCGGATTTTCCCCCAGAACTGAGGTCTTACTGTGCACACGTTACACAATTTCTTCGAACGTAACACGTTTCAGTCTCCCGTTGAAACATTTACAGCCGTTTATCGAATTCCGCGAACGCGTCACACCGAAAGCCCTCTAGAAAGCGGGCACGCACCACTTGGCTGAGGTTCATCAGTTCCGACATCTTGCGCAATAACGGGTTATCTGATGGCCAACACCCCTACACTCGAATTTATACCACGCATTAGTCAATAAGCAACCACCGAGTCCAAATCAGCCTATGTACACTCCACAGCCTATAACCCACGCTCGTTTCACCAAGCTACATGTGTATGCAATTGTTGTAATTTAGTGGGAAACCCCAATCATCCAACCAACGCTTAGTCGCGTCCAGATCGATGTGTAATACACTGGGTCATTAACATTCCAGATTTTTGGCCATCAGCGTACATGAAGGTGCTGCCAGAGATACTGTCCGGAAGGTCGTTGATGTAAGTGAGAAGACGGATGACCTAGTACTGAGCCATGAGGAACCCTCGCAGTAGTCAGGGAAAGAGACGAGATGTGTTGGGTTTGCTAAAGCCCGTTGGTACGTTTGTCGCCTTGTGTTCGGTGATGCGAAACACTGAATTCGTTGGGGCATGTTTGGAGTGTTTGTAGAAAGCCATTACTTGTCCATGGTGTGTGAAGTAAACAATCATGATGAGTTTCGTATCATGATAGTATAAAAACATTCTTTTCTTTCACATAACTAATTGTTTTTCCACTACAACGTTCGTTCCTGGCATTGTGTTACGCACTCGCAACTTCATCGGCATCCGATTATTTCGGTGACCTAATTTTTTGTTGACTAGCGACGGTTTGCGGACTTGTGTTTGACTGCCTCATTTTTAACACCTATTCTACTGGATAATTTGTATACTCAGCGTAGAAGAGCACTGGTATTGTAATTTTTTCCAATGTACCGTATAAACTGCAATCTTTTTGCTCGCTTTTTTGACGTTTCTTGGACTGGGAAGATAGTTCCGTTAACCATATCACCTGCATGAAGATTGCTGGAATTATCGACTACGCGTTACTGGCTGACTTAACCTGGATCGCCAGAAGCGATCTAGCAAGAAGGTGTAACCCTGTTTCAACTCTAAACGTTTTATCGTCAATAAAAGAGGCAATCCAACGAAGAACCTCCCTTGGATACCATAAGCTCCCAGATTGTGTCTGAGAAGGGTATGTGGAACAGAGTCGAAGGAATTGACAAGGTCGAAGGAGGTGACATTCGAGATGAAACCATTTCGCCTTTGCTCCGTCAGACATGATAAGTTCAGTTCAGTTTTCAGGACGAAACGGCTTTAGCCAGAACTTGTCCAGTTTCTTGTACCAGTGCGCTTCCTAAGGCATCCAGTGCTGCGAGGATAATAGAAATAAGTCGTTTACTTCGAATATTTTTCATTAGGGTTAATAGATAATAGCTGAGTAGATCAAGCAATCAGTGCCATCAGAACGCAACAAATTCACAGTTACCACCGATACACACAAGTTTATCATCTTATTGAAATGACGTGAAACAAGAGTTAAG
>JTDE01003300.1:62706-81625 GCA_014338405.1 Paragonimus skrjabini miyazakii | reverse complement strand
TGTGAGAGATTGGTCTGTCGAGTTTGAGTGGCATAACGGTGAGTCAGTTGTTGACCAGATTTGACTGAATTATGGTGCTCATCTGTTTTCGATATTCAATATCATGACTTGCCGATAAGATATTATGTTATTAATAAACTGTTCAGTTTTGTACAATTGATTTGTTGTTAGTGGGATTGGACTGTAATATGTGACTTAAACGGATCTGGTTTATAGATGTTTGCGATCCATGAGAATTATTTGTTAATAGGGTGATACATAATCTCAGGATATTTATCATTCACAGCACATTCGTTTAACACGTGTCGACCCCAACGTGTCTAAAGAAAATTCATTTAATCCTTTTGTACATAACAAATGTATATGTGTGATTAACGTTGTCAGTGATTACGTATAATACTACATTTATGATGGAGGGTTTTTAGATAGACTATCTTAGAGCCAGCAAATTGGAACATTTAATACTACCCTGAAGATGCCTAAATAAAGATGCAGCTGTTATGAACTGCAACAAATTTATCGTTACATGCTTTTATGATCTTAGTGGTAACTAGGCAACGTAGTACACATTTTCCATGAGGTTTCGTTTGTGCAATCATCAGCTAACCGCAACCTGTCGCATTCCCATAGATATTCCAATGAACTACTTTTGTAAAGAATCATTAGATTAGAGTTTCGCTGTTATCATAACTCGTCAGTAGTGCATATTCTTACCATGACCGGGGTTAGAACCCCGGTCACACTTTCATGAGGCAGCTTTTTCGACCACTACATCATTGACAGTTACTGTGTCTCCTTTGGAAGCGATCGTGTTAGCTGATCCTTATACTCTATGCGAAAATGCTCCAATGTCCATATATGATCAGTTGGTCGTGCCTAAGGTGAGTTGAATGACGCCGTGGACAACATGGTTGCCTCATGAAAGTGTTGCCGGAAATCAAATACCGATCCTGGTAACGATATGCTTTATTGACTAGCTCTAAAAAGAGCAAGGCTCGAGTCTAAAGCTTCTTTTTGAAAGAGGCCAGCTGGAAATTCTATCTGAATGTAAAGGCGGCGATAAGATATGAGTGATGTTCAACCTGAAACTTACCAAATCCCCGACTACTCATCAGCAATCCGAAGTTGTCTATAGCTGACGGGGTACTTTCTCTCTGGCCAGGCGTTTGTGAGGTCATTGCCTAGAACTAGACAACTCAAAGCACATCAAGACGACAAGAAAACATACGTTGCGACATGCTAGCATTTCGTTTATTCTCATCAGTGGATTACGTAAAACATTCGGTTATATAGGCTGAGAGCCTAGCGCCAATACAATGAAATGAACGAACTTCAAATGGGAGCAATCAGGGTTCACTGGCACGGTAACGAAATTGATTCCGTCAGCACTTTTTGCCAACAGAGGGCCAGTGCGCGACGCTTGATCAACAGTGCCTCGGAGAACGCCAACAATCTGGGGTTGCGGTTGTACAATAGGACAGCCACATGACCTATTGCAATTAGGGGCTTCGCGATCAAAGACGCCGGATTTCTGTTCGGATGTTCGCATACTGACCGGCTTTGGGTCGTTGTTTGAACCAGCCAACTGGAGTTGCGCTGCGTCCTCCTTTGTCGAAAGTTTCGGTCCGTTCTGCCAATGTTTGGCTCAATGTTTCAAATCAAAGCACGTTCATCCAGTCGCCTTTCATACACTTCATGTCCAAATATTACGTAATCTTCGATCACTCGTTCATGTATATATTTTCTGTTTGTTGAAAGTTGAAATCAACTTCTTCATTTCGATGGTCCACAAGTTAGTAATCTTAGCCTATTACCTAAATTGCTTTCAGCCAAGTTTCACGTATATTCTAAGCCAATTATGGAGAAGAATTCGAATGAAAACACGCAGGAAACGAGGGTAATTAGATTACCACCGTAATGGCCCGTATTCGGCGAGCATGTGAAATGCTCGTCTGAAGTACCCTCATATAATGACATACCAGCACATCGAGTGTGAAGTACATGACGTCCTACGACACGCCATTGACCCGTGGGAGGGTAGCGGCACGACCAAATCATAAATGTCCCACTTCTTCTTCTTCCTAAGCTAGGTTCTCGAAGTCGGGTGGTGATCATTTGAGAGGTGTTTTGTGCTAATCGATGTTCTCAATGACTGGTGTATCTGTATCAGTCAGCTCCACTTCAGTGACTAATATCCGAATCATAAGTATACTGGTTTCGACGGTACACGAATTTCGGCATTGAAATGTACGGTTATTCCAGCAAATAACCTGAAATTTAACGGATGTGCCTAGCAACCTTATGAGTTATATGGTTGTAACATCCACAGAACATACCATGAGCCATCATACATTGATGAATTACGTCAGGAGGTATATCAACGTTCCAAAGCACACCCAACACTTGATATCCGAGAACTGGTTCCCACACTGTGAGCCCGGTCTTTTCTTGTCACATTTACCAGCTTGCGTCTGTATATGATGATGGACCTATCAGGGCTTTTCTTTCATATGTCGATAACAATCGTAAACAAACAATTTGTCTTAATCAGTCACACTTGAAACGGATTTCTCATCGTTGTGATAAGAAACCGACAGAACCGGTTGTTTGAGTACAAAAAATTTCATCATTTAAATCAAGTCTAGACTTCGACGTTTCCCACTGTTTTGATGTGTTTGTGTGTTAATGTTGCTCTACCGACCCATTTTGACACCGTTCCATAAAAACTTAGGACTACGCACGCGCACGTACAGTGGATAAAATATTCACATCTGACCAAATGACAACTGCATGTATGACCGAAAATTCAAAGCACACACGTAACCCGACCTTTCAACCCTGAATGCTTTCTACCTGCCGAAATGTTTTGAAATAGTTTGCGCCCGCTTCTAAATTGAAATATTTGTCGGACTTCCACAGCCTTGTCTGTTTAAAACCACATACCACTCACTAGTTTTTCTCGTACTGTCGGTTGGTATAACCTGCGTTCACAGTGCACAGAAACACTGCATAATTAATTGTTCGACATGCACAGTAAAATCGATTTTAAACACTGTTTACTCCGTCATTCGCAACGAATTTAGAAAAAAATACTTATCACTATTGATCCATGAGACAATTAGTATTTCCAGTTGGACAAACTGTTTTGTCTGACAACGCATTAAAAAATCTAAGCAACTCTATCGCACGCGTTTTGCATAATAGAGAACGGAAATTACTTCGCTATGTTAAACAAGTTGGACAATATCAAATCCCATGTGATTTTTACCAACACAGTTTACTACAAGTACAACTGCAAGTACAACTGCATGTACAACATACTAATTTTGGACCAAAGCAAGAGGCATGAAAATCCAACATTTTACACAGTTTGAATCACAGCACTTTGAAGGATCATTCGTCATCAATACAGTAACGTGTATACACCGATTTCATTTCTAAGGTTGGAATTTTGAAAACGGAAAGATTGTCAACATCAGTACTGAAGCAATCTTCGCGTGTAGAAGCATTTCTTCTATGGATAGAATCAAGGCAGTGGAATGATGTTTTCCTATTGAGAGGACTAGATAGTAATGTTGGTTGAAGTCAAGCTTACGATTTGAACAACTTTTAACGTTTCTGATAAATTGCTCGAGAATAACACAACGTTATGAGCAAGTTGAAATACTCTACGTTTCAGCCACCTCGGGTGGCCTTCCTCAGGAGGGTTGTTTCTATTACAACCCTCCTGAGGAAGGCCACCCGAGGTGGTTGAAACGTAGAGTATTACAACTTGCTCATAACGTTGTGTTATTCTCAATCCAATTATCAATAACATGTTAAATACGACGCCCAAACTGTTTGACTTCATGCGTACAAAATTTGGTGCGGATCTTTCAACGTTTCGTTTTTCATCTTGTGATTTGGCATTATCACACGAATATATTCCATCCTTCTCGTTGATCACCACTGGTTACCGCGTTAGTTATCGTTGATGCACCAAGTCAAACTGATTACAATAGAACTCTACTCTAATTGGTACGTCTGGAGTAGTACAGTGCGACTGCTCATCCCTGAGCGACCCACATTTCAGGATCACAACACTGGTTTCAGAAAACTGTACTAGGCTGGAGTTAGGTCAGATTAATGTATTATTCGTTAGTTCGGTCTGTCTTTTTTGCTCGGTTAATCGTTGAAATTTGCGCTTAGGTTACAAACTACTCTCTATTAACTCGTTTGATAACCTGTTTTCATTGCTAGTACCCTGTATTGAGTTAATTTGATAGCAGACGAGCAGATGTCGAACGCGATCATCTTCTGGTGAATGTTTCATTTTGACATTGTTCTCGTAAGATGAGTAGAAATAAACCAATAAACAGACTATTCGCGTTTATCTCACTAAACTTTAATTAGTGTGAAAAGACGAATAACACATGTGAAAGAAATTGGTGATTTATTTTTTCATTATAATAAAAATCACGCATCCAAACCTATTCCCCATTGATTCATCTTGAAATCATGTGGTATAACGGTTTGAGCTACTTCTGCTTTCCGATTGCAGACATCTGCGCTAAATCTACACAGAATCTTCGTGGAGTGGCTTTCAATGGTATTTTAGGCAATTGTCTATATAAATATAGGTTTGTCGCATAGGAGGCCGTACCTTAAGTGCACATCACCGACCAGTGATGGGTGAGCGGACTTTGGGCTGTCACTATTTAGGCATATCTCTGCCATTCACTTCACGTGTAAGTGCACATGACTTACTGGTTTGATGTTTGTCTTCAAAATTATAAAATGCCCTCAGTCAAAAATCATCTATTTTCATACCGTGTTACAACACGAAATCGAAGTACACTTCATCGAATCACACCAATCAAAATAAAATGTAACACAGTAAGCCACCTATGCAGTACATAAAATACACGAGACTTCATCTTCAGTTGTCACGAAGTGTTTGGGACATATCAGGAGCTTATACGTCAAAGAGGGCACCCATGCAAGAGCCTTGATGTTTATCTTATGCACCCCGCGATTCTCGTGTTTCTTAACATCGGGACGCTCTGTTTTTCCACCTGGAGATCCATTGTTGACACAACGGTTCTGTCAGCTTCTACTTGTCTTGTAAAAGTCCGACTGATATCACCAGACTAGTAACTACAGCATGTTTCGGTGACACTGTAGTTCGCAACGTTGCGAAACGTCAAATGAATTACCTTACCTGATCAATTTGTATGAAAATATAGTTCAATACGGGTTGCAAAATTTTCCACTGGTACCTAGAGCTTCATGTCCTTATTTGGACTACATCCTGGTAGTTGCCCTTATTTTTTCAGATGTTCCATGAGAGTAATTTCAAACATCCGTCATGCCTGTGTACTATGGTTTATTGTACGGCACCATTCAGCCTAAGAACAGTAGGCGTTGAATTTATTTCCCTACCAACGGTAAAAGCAACGCAGCATCCTACTGTACACTGCAATAAGCAATGGTTTACGACACACTGTTTCAGATAACGATCTTTCACCGGATACATCTCGATATGTTTTTCAGCCAACCCAATATTTATTTACACTCCAAGATCAGTAGACACTGCTGTTGGTATTGGGACCCCTGACTTAATCATATTGAGGACGTTCTTCTATTGGTTTCTCTAGTGCATCAAAAGGTTTTGTCGGAGTGTGACTAGTTGCTTTGTGAGTAACTTGCCAGTCGTAACCAGATTCCAGAATGACCTAACTTCAATTGTTCCATCTTCGTCCATGTTGAACAAAGGTCACTATCTCTGGAAGTGAGGATGGGGATTGGAATGAACTCAAATTTTGATAAGGTAACATTGGAATCACTGAATCAAATTTTTGTAATAAACTTGCTTACTTTGTACGTTTTTTGATGAGTTCCACAACTTGTGAAAATTCACGCATCCTGGTTCTTTTCACTGTCGGTCTACAAACTGTTGGTGTGCCTCAATCAATCGCTGCGCCGTGAACACAATAAGGTCAAAGACGAATGACCATATTCCCGAAACTCGGCAACAAACCACTTGTTTCTTATCTCGGGCTTGCGTTGGTTGTCCGACTTTCTGCGTTAATCCGGACTTCTGAGACAAATACTTGCAGAACGATATACGGTATAGTTTTACGGTCACTTGTCAAAACGGTACGACTTCAAATAACCGTGAGTATCCTAGATACTATGGTGCTATTTTACGGTATATATCATGGTTCCACGGTCACTGAGTACAAGCCCTTATCGACCGGCAGAATTCCATAGGGTCTATTCCACTACAACTTTCAGCCATTTAGATCGTATTTATTTCCAGACATCTTCTAGAGGACGGTCGATAAACTGAACGACGGTCTTGATGGAATGCTGACGTGTCAAGACGGTGCGATCACTTTCACTGCAATCAGATCGGAGTACCACCATAATCGCAGGAAGCTGCTGAAGAGGTTTGCTGCATTGAATGTGTCAATTAAATCCTCGACATACGTATCCAATATCACGGAGCTGAAAACCTCCTGTTTCCCAGTGAATGACACCTGTTTAGATTGAAGTTCACGGTCGTTACCGCTCATTACTCTGAGCCATTTCCACTTAGTTTGAAATAAGTCTCTCGCGACTTATACAGCTGCCATGGTTCAGTGATGGAGCAGCTCTCTAGCCTGTTCACAATTAATGAAAAGAGATCCCGTTTGAAGACATCCTATCACGACATTCTTGATTTGATATGGCAAAACAATATAGTGTCAGCGCGCTAAAACTTTTGTTTCAGGGGCGAAACTAAGCAAGTGGTTTTTCTCCATATTAGCGGTCGATTTAACTGGCTGGCAGTCGGAAGTCAAGAACAAGCGTCTTCCATCGTGAAGAAATTTATTCTTATTCAGAAGGAGTATTGCGCCGCGACGACCGCTGGATAATCTCTTAAGCTTTACTCGAAACCGTTCTGGATGATCTAAACAAAGACCACGTGAGTGTTGAGGATGTGATGTCACCGGTAATACATATGTACTGTTGGCCTGAATTGTACCATGATCTCCGGGCAAGGGGCAGGGTTTGTGATGGGTGTTTACATAGTACAACATCGACGTAAATCGTAGGCTGAAGGCCAAATGTACCGGCAAGACGTGAATGCTGACTTGTGGACCCGCTTTCAGAACTTTTCTGTTAGTCCAGTCGCACTCACAATGGGCAGCAGGTTTGCCGACAGGCGTGCCGATTATGTCTCCTGCAATTCGTGTGTTGAGAAAGTCCCTCAAGCTCGAAGGCCCACAATATGTGATGGGTTACAGTTCTGTGCAACGCAGGTTAAGTCCCACCTCACCAACTTTGGATGCTGACATCTCCGGATGACACCCTGCCGTCCTTGCCCCAACGGCGCTGAAGAGAGCTTGAACTGCACAGTGAAGAGCGCAACTCCATGCAGAAGTCCGGAACACATTACCACAGAATAAGACTTTCTTCGTCACTTTTCTACATCAGTACAGGAACGCCGGGCGTACTGATGCCGAAGCAAATCTTGTGGGCTTATTTGAAGCAGGATGCTTAAGGTCGGTCCTCCAATGCGTTGAATTTAGCTGTCTCGGAAGTGCGTTATTACACTATCTTCACCCGGCTCGTGGAATCATCATCCAACAGCTTAATTAGTCAGTGGTTGAGAACAGCAATTTCAAAAGCGTCAAAGTACATCGGCCTCACTTTGATCAGATCCACTTCAGCACCGTCCCGGGGATTAACGCACCGAATGAAATCCCAAACAAAAGCCATCCGAACGGATCACCAAATGAAGCATTTTATAAACCTCAACATAAATGTTCTCACTCGATCCGAAGATCGGTTCAACGAGCAAGTAAAATTCACGCGATTCTTTTGAGAGAATAAAGTTGACGTAAACCAAGTATTTAGAAAAACCGCCTGCAGAACACAGTGAGAAATAGTTCCGGATCCATCACTCGGAGTGGCATGACTACAATCAATTATGAGTGCCCGATCGCCCTCATTCTATTGATCCGGTGAGTACCATCCAGAAGAGCCTTTTTAATTCAAAAAGCTAAAAAATATGAAGTGATTATTGCAATATTATTTCACTTTTTCCAACAAATTACTTCAAGTTTTCTTGAAAGTTGAAAGTTTCATGTAGCTGTTTTCTGTCTTTCTCAACGGGCATATAAGATTACGGAGGATTTGTCGGATTTATATATAAATTTGGGATAGGATCATACGGGTTGGTAACAGGCAGAGAGACTGCATGGATGACAGTGTAACCGGATGGTGGTTTGTTTGGTTGTATTTTTGCGTGTACGGTGTCTATATGAAATCCTCCACTCACATGTAAGATTTAAATGGGGTCCAGAGGGTTTACACACAATTAGCCAGGGGAAGTTTGGGACCTAAACGAATTTATTTCGGGCCCATAGCTGGTGATTGTAGGGTATGTTTACCCTTGCCTATGCTACAAATGACAGTTTTGAATCGACAGCCCGGGAGTAGATGCGGGACAATGACTATATTTGAAAATTTCCTGAACTGTGATTTAATGGTTTTTATAGATCAGCTGTGATCCAGAGACATAGGAAGTTGCTTTCTGCACAAAATTACAGAGCCACTTCGGGAAGTGTTCACGGATCCTCTCTGATAGCCGCCGGGTGGTTTTTACAACGTGGCCAGCTTGATAAAAATAAGACGAGATACAAAACGACAAATAAAACCTTGACAGTCTATGTTAGAGATGTGATACTGATTCCGGTGGACTCTTGAAAGAACTGATCATCCTTGCTGCGCGTAGTTCCTTGATAATGCATTTGTCAATCTGCGAATGGTCAGTTCGCTGGTCAGGAATTGAAAAGAGTGATCACGAGGCAGCAGCCGTTTGAGGATGGAAACGTCCGGAGGTTACTGAGGGACTTCGAATGCGTCACCAGGATGGTAGCGGTCAAAATAGACTGGGCGAAGCTCACGGACCTCCGAGGATGGGGTGGGCCACCACGAAGGGACCACTGTCCATCGAATTCGACAGCTCCGTCTACTGTCAGAAGGCAATTTGGCGGTTAAAGAACAATCCACATGACCCCGGGGATTACGCTCTCGTTTATGCTGTCTTTGCGGACAGCGTTCTGAAGTGACCTCTTGGAGTTGGGCAAGAATTTGGAACGACGCATGCTGATGGATTGGTTCATAGAAGGAGGGCTCCCAGAAGTCCGAGTGCACCTCAAAATCGCTGTCATCGCACATCCAATGATTTTTGGGAAATTGGCTGATACATCTGGACGATTGCCAGCAGAGAACTTCCTGGTAGTCGACGAGTTGAAGGCAAGTTAACAAGGTGAACTGAGCAACCTTCGAAGCGCGGTGGAAAAGTTGACTCAGGTGGTATCGGCTTTGTACGTGAAGTCTAAGGGGAATGGTCGTAGCGACAGAAATGAGGATGATATGAACAGTGGTGAAGATGTTGCTGACTGGACAGAAAAATGCCGTACCTAGATTAACGCACTTTGCTGATTGGTTTTTGTTTGGGTGGGAGAACTCGGTAATAGGAGTGGTCGATATTACGGGAGTTCAAGCTAGTATATAAATCAATAGTAGCTGGTAATGTTGTCTGACTAATAGCGGGGCGACGATTTTATTGATCAGGACAAGGCCAGCAAAAATTAATCAGTCGTGTGCAGTGATCATTCGAACAGTGGGTGAAAGTACCTTCAAAATTAATGGCCCGGCTGGATATGATGTCGGAATCGATGGTGACGTGATCAAAATGTCTTTCGTTATTTCTCGCGACGCACGTCAGGCTACACTGAGAACGGATTTCGTCGATCGTGCTGAGGCCATTATTGATTTGAAGCATGATGATCGCGTAGGTAAGTACGGTTTAATCACACAATGAGTAAAGCGTAAACTACAGTTCGAAAACTTGCAGCGAACGCTTTTTGATCGATTCTAATCTGTGACAGCCGACTAGTGAGTGAAGTGATACGTGAATTTCGAGAATTGTTCATTGGGGATAAGGACCCGTACAGCTGTTGTTATTGGAATGAACGTGAAATATGTATTGAGCAAAGGTGAATTCAACCATTTGGTTTCAGAAGAATTCTATTACACCTGTACCAGGAAACTGAATGACGAGTGAAGGACATGCTGGGAGAAGAAATCATCCAGGCTATGGATAACCCGTTATTTTGAGGAATCCGGAGAAGAAAGTAGGAAGTTCCCCCCTTTTGCCGACTTCAGACGGTTAACCGAGATCACAAGCAATGCAGTGGCAACCATTCCAGCGGTGTCAGAAATGGCTGTTAAGCAACAGAACACCGCGATTTTCAGAGCGCTAGACTTGTAGTCCGGGTATTGGCAAGTCCCAATCCAACAATGTGATTGAGGTGAAACAGCTTTGCTGGTGGGAGAAAAACAATACCACTTCGAACACCATTTGTATTTCCGGGTACCACGTTTGACATTCAGACGACTGACACTCATTGTTGTTGATGGGCTTCCGTTTGACGTCATCATCTACAACGCCAACGTGGCAATACGTTCGATGTATGCTTCCGCTCCGTTACGAAAGATGGAACAAGCCGACCTACAGATCAGTAGTCCAAAGTCACAACTGACAAACAGTGATACTGCTCGGTCAGAAGATCGGTCAAGATAAGGTCCAACCATTGTCCGAGAGACTGATGATAACTGAATTTATCCCAATGCCAGCATCAACGAGTACGATACGTCAGTTTCTTGAGCGCGTTGTGTTCTGCAGCCGTCTAATCAAGAAAGTCAGTGACCTCACAGGCCTATTAAACGAAATTGTGAATAGGAATTGCCAGTTTTACTGGTCAGAAGAAGCCAATCAAGCGTGTGTCAAAATCCAGCGATTGATGAGAAGGGACGACTGAACACGAAGTGGCCGGTGATTAGACATAGGTGCATTGTTCCAACGGTTGTGAATGGAGCGAGAATCAGAGTTGAACTGGAATAGGAGGGCGTTGTTGTTTGAAATGTCAGTCAGATGTTAAACCCTTCTAAACGAAACTGCTTGACGGCGAAGAATGATTAGTTAGTGTTAGTGTGTGGGCTTAGAAAAATGGAGACCATACAGACTGCGTTGACGTTCCCAGGCAGAGACTGACCACATACACCTGCTGTGGATTAGATCAGCGGTGGACCGCCGTGGAAACCTGGTTCTTTGGTGTTACTACTGCAGTAATGTAGCTCCATGATTCCTCATTTCTCCGAAGAAGTCAATTGTTACCGACTTGCCTTCCCGAACGCAACACATGGACGAAGTCTAGCTGAACGCGCTCGGTGTTGACAGTATTGAACTGGGGAACGATCCCTGGATAGATATACTGGACCACTCTGAAGATTGCCAAATAAAAGCCTTTAGTTCAAGCGGAACTTTCATCGAGCCCTAACCATGGAGTCTTTACTCCGGTGTTCACAACACTCCACATCATTACCTGGATTGAACATTCCAGCTTTACCGCGCCGTTAGGTTGCCGTTCTTCCTTCATGTGTACCTGGGACGCTCCCACGTTTTGTTTTTCTCCTCCTCTTTCGCTCACCGTTTCCCTGATGGAATCACCGTACTGTGGCCCTATTCCAAGGCCCAATACACTGGGTGTCGTGGGATTCTACCGGCCATCAATGGAATCGGAGACCTCTTGCTCACTTGCACAGACGTACTGTAAGCCAATAGCATCAGTGACAATGCATACTCCAACTCGTCTCCCTCAGCTGATAAATTTGGCTTGATTGTTCGGTTATTGCCTTTTTTGAGCCCATTCGTCTGCGTGTGATAGGGTGTCGTTTGGGTACGTTTGACTCCCAGTTGTTGCCTGTGTGTTCGGAACTCCTCGCTTTCAAATCATGGTTCTTGATTCGTTAAGATCGCTGTTGATATGACGTGGTTCGCCAAGATGTGCTTCATCACCACGTACATCACCGTAGATGTCTGCTGATCCGGAACGACAGTCGCTTTGACACAACGAGTAAAATCTTCTGTCGGGACCAGTACGTACTGGATACTACAAGTGGTCAGTGAATATTGACTCATAAGATTCACCGGCCAGATTTCACCGATTTCTGAGTCGGATGTTAGCATCGATAGCTTCCGGACTCCCCTACTATCGCCTTTCAGTAACTGACACCGTTGGTAGGCAAGTAGGTAAGCCGTCACATCCTTTTTCTTATTCGGTCAATATGCTGTTTGTTGCCGAAGATCGATCATCCTGGTGCATCCGGTGTGTATAACTTCATGGGAGTCAGCTACCAGTTTCTTTGTCTTGTGATGATCACCGCATGACAGGCTGCCACGTTGATGTGTCTGCACTGTTTAAACCAACTCTTCTTCAGTGAAAAACGATTGTTCACAGCTGTTCGTTTTCATTGTTTTTTGAGACCCTCCGGGGCTTTGCAAGAGCATCAGTAACCTTCAGTCGGGCCTTGGCGTGGACGCACTAGTGTTTGTGGGTCTTGCTCCATAATTGAACCGTTGACCCCAGAAGTCATTTTGGGGAGTTCGTCATCTTGCTGTTGTCGAGAACAAAAATCCGAGACACACCTGCTGAAGCCTAGCCCAGTCATATAAACGCAGTGCCCATCAAGCCAATTTTCTCTCGGTCCCTGGGATTCCTGATCCACACTAGAGACTTGTGATTGGTCTCCACGTTGAACTGTCGTAACAGCAAGTACAGCCTACAGTTGCGGAGTGTCCAGACAATTGCGAAATGATAATCTTCAATGGCTGAATACTTTAACTCCGCTGGGGCCAGGACTCTGTTGGCATATTCAATTATTTCCCTCCGTTTGCTTGAGTATAGCACCAGAGCCACTGTCACTGGCATCTGATGATACGGTGGACGTTCCTTTTGTATTCGGAAGTGTCAGCATCAATTGCTGCTCGTTCATGTCCTGCTGTACTCACGTGAACGCTCTGCGGATGTTGTTGGTCCATTAGAACTTCTCATTTATCAAAGTACTTCGTACAAATACGACCTAATGGATTAAAAAGTTTTCACCAACCGACTGTAGTATTTTGCCCTACCCAGAAATTGTTTCAGTGTGCTGTAAGAATTCAGTACCACGGCCTATCTAATTGTCAACATTTTCTCTATCAGGGGTCTGATTTCATCTTGATTCACCTTGTATCCCAGTAACACTACTGATGACGGTTCGAATTGTGACTTATTGACATTAATCAAGAGTCACGAGTTCTTAATTCGATTTAAGACAGCACCTAGGTGGGCAACTTGCTCCGATTCCATGTTATTGTATATCACAATATTATCTCCGTATACCGCCAAATTATCTAGTCGTTTTACCAACAAAACCATTAGGCGTTGAAATGTGCTCTGGATAAGCCAAACGGCACCAAACACTCACCATGAGTATGGCTTTCTCACGATTCGTGGATGTGATTGGTATCTGCAATTATCCAGAGTGTGAGTTCAAAACAGTGAACAACTTCGCCTGTTGTAACATACCGAAAATATTACCGACGGACGGTATTGGCACAACTGTGTTCTATGTTACCTCATTCAGTCGTCCAAAACCCACACAAAAGCGGTATTTCCTGTTGGACTTCTTCACCAGGAGAACAGGCGAGTTGTGTAGGCTGTGACGTCCTTCGATAATATCCGGCTTATTCTGTATTTGTTTTTTCATTAACTCTCCAAGGTGAACCGGTATCCTACGGGGTCCGTAAGCCGAAGTGTTTGGACTGTTGGTATTTCATATGCAATTCAGTTGCAGAATCTGTAAGGATCAGCGTCGTTCGTAAACACCTCTGTGTATTTGTCGACTGTGGTCTGGAGCAAGGAGGCTGCGCAAATGGGAGTTTTAGCCGTGCGTATTTGGTCGACGGTATTCTGTCTGTGTCCTATGAGTGTTAGGGAACCATACCTGGTTGACAACTTTCTGGACGTCAAGCAAATCATGGCATCTGCTGCAACGGGGAATTCTAGTTTCCGGGGACGAACAAAACGATGCTTTACATTACGTTTGTCAGTAAGCACCTTGCATTCTATCGTACAATAATCTAGCAGGTTGTAACCTCCAGATGTCCCGTTTACCATAGATGTCATTTCTACGTTTTGCTTCCCTCCATGCACAATCAGCGGAATAGCCACCCCCGTATCGTCCACGCATTGTTCTATCTCCCTGTCAATTTCAACCTTTATATGTACGACCCCTTTCAACATCTCTCGTTACTAGTTGGTTCGCTAAACAAAAAAAATAAAATGAAACACTTTACTTTTAGACTTCCTTAATTGTCGAGTATGACTTTTTTCATTAATTGTCGTTTTCCACCACAGCTGAAGCAGCCCTCTTGTTGTTCTGTCTTGGTGTTGTTCTCACTGAATCTACATCGACTGCCAGCTGCTTCATAGTATTCTGCATTCCCTTTAGCCTCTTCTTGTCAGCATAGTGGTTCACGTCCACCGAAACCACGGACATAACTGCCAACTATGAATTCACACGCATAGGCTCCTTAAGGTCCATCTGCCGGGTGATATAGATAATGGAGATTTGATCATCAACCGTGTACGGGAGACCTTCACCAAACTGTTCCACCAACAACTGCCATCCTGATTCTTGATCTGGTTCTGGTACCACCCTATCCAAAACTGTTTGTAGAGTGCCAGCGAACACGGATGGATCCGCCTTTTGCCCAAGCCTGAACACCTTGAAACGCCACGTGATCTGTTGCTGGTTAGCCGAGTTGCCAAGCCCAGCCAACGGCGCCGCCTTCGCAGAGACCAACTTCATCTACGCACAGCCAGCTCTTCACTTCATGAATGTACGTACTACTTTACTAAAAAACGAGAGTGTATTTTATACGGAAGTGGTACTCCGTCTTCGTGAAATTCGGTGGTACGATACAGTCTTGGAATAGTCATGCAGATCGATCTCGTTCTTCCAAAGTAATTGCATCGAACAAATCAGTCTAATTAATCTGGCGAAGTAGACTGATAAGCCTCTTCCTACCAATGTGTTATTGCTTTAGGATTCTGTAGGGAAAGTTGCCAGTTCCCCGAAAATATTGCGCAACAAGAAAACTGATAAAGTTCACTTATGGGTGACCTTCACCTGTGCAATGTTCCTGCACTGCTCCGATCTTCACGAACGACCTAAGCCCTCGTGACAACTATTGCTGTCATCCAGTCTACACGCCTAGACTGTACACTCAAGACTTGTGTCAGGTCTATTTCCTTCGACCTTGCTTGTCGCTAGTCCCAAACCTTATGAATTCGGACAGGTTTGTGGCCATGTTGTCTTCGGGCTGAGCGACATAATGAAGCTCTGTTTGAAGGCCAGTCTATTTCCTGTGTCCGTAAGGTAGCCTCGGGTGGATGGGTTAGATGGGAAGAGGCTAACTGACCGCATATATTCCACATTTCGTTGTTCATGACCGTCCTCCGTCTTGTTGCTGTCTGCTGTTTCATTGATCGTTATTCCTTTTCCGTTTAAGCGCTCGTAGGCCGTAGTTCTAGTTACGACAGATTCTTTATTTCGAAACCTGATCAGACAATATGGTGATTATATTATGAGCGTCACCTTACTTGTTTTGTTACAAAATAGCACTATTATTACGTTTCAGTTCATTCATAGCTTGTATGTGTTTTCGACACTGTGGGCTGCACCTGGCTGCTAACCCAGTGCATTATTTATAACAAGCGTTTACAAGGGCATAATTATAATACTAGACGTTGACTACTGAGGATGGAGAGATTTCGCATAACTGCTTATACAGGTTTCCAACATGAAACTCTTTACTTCTTAACCATAGGAAACTAAGATTATGAACTTAAAGAAAACACATTCAACATTCAACGATTCAACACACTTGGAGGATAATTATAAACAGGTTGCTCGAAATTACGGGGAATCGCAGAGGGCACTTTACTGACATTGAGCTAACTTGAAATGTGACCTGAGTTTTGATAGAATTTAGTACATTGAGCAACTTATTCCACTTTGTCTCATGTTCATTCATCTCTTCGTCTAAGTATTAATCAGACAACGTCATTTACTTGTCTACAAGCAATTTGACAACTGGCGGACGTTGGTATGGTAATTTCGTATGAGCTCAGGTTTAATCACCTATGTGTCACCCTCATTGTTAACATGAAGTTCAAGAGATTTTCAACACTATTGTGCTTCAACATGCTCTAGTAGATTTGTATGCACAGAGTTGGCGAGGGTTAATCACACATGCACGCACTCGTTAAATTTTCACTATTGTTGTCTTTGGTTCGTATCGCCTCATTGACTATACCCGAAGTATTTATGAAAGTTCAAGAGAGCAAACAAGTGATTTATGTATTGTCATTTATAAAACACTTGTGTTGCAAAATAAACGGTGAATGTATTCACATCTCCCGTTATTGTGGGATTCCGCTATGTCGAGGCTTATATATATACGTAGATTTTAAAAAAGAGGCACACACTGAATAGTGAACGATTTATTGTGGCGTTTCAAATCCACACTAGGATCCGTAATCAAACATATATATATATATACATATATATATGTGGGTCATATCAGTTTATCCGTTTTATTTTTGTTGATGATTGCATCGTCCAAGTTCATGGCCGTTTGACAACTATTCCGCTCCTCTTTTAAAAAAATTGGCTGTCTGCGGTCTTCTACCTATTCTTCTCTTCAGCTTTGCTGGTGTATAGTATGATGAATGGTTTGCTTGTTCTTTTCGTAGTGCAAAGTTCAATTTTGTTTTTTCCAATCTTATCCTCTCTAGAATGCAGTAACACGCACTCCCCATGCTGGAACGCTTGTTTTATTACATTTTACGTATATTACTTCTCAGTTTAGATCTCTTCATTGCAGTCCATCTCTCTCCCTGTTTACTTTCCGATAGATAAGGGTTTTATTTTCCTGCTAGCCACTCAACTGGCTAACCAGCATTGACCGGCTGGACACAAAAGTTTCACTCACACACTTACTGGTCTTGTTCCTTCGGGTTTACATCAAATACGTGATGTGTGAGTGGAACCGCAAGTGGTTCATTGCAAGCCACTTGGGGTGATGGTTAGAAGCACATGCGTCCTTTGGCTTTGGTCATTCTGACAGGCTAATCCTAATCGGATGCCACTAACCCTGTGGAGGTTAGTGTCAGGTCTGAGGTAGTTCAGTATTAGTTCTACGAGTTTGATTACTGCCGTTTAGCTTCTGTGTAATCATTCTGAAGAACCTTTCGAATTTGCGCCTATCACCTGGGTAACCACTTTCACTGTTATATTTTTAGCTTAGTTCTAAATATTCATTATTTCGTTGTATACTGCTTCTCTGGATTTAAGTCAACCGGATTGGAAGCTGAATACTCATGGATTTCCCTGTGGTTGAATTTGTTTTGTATGGTTTTATAGAACAAATATATGCACATTTCAGGCAGCCTGCCAAAACTGACATCATTTTAGAACGATTTTCCTAAACTGCTGTGAACTAGTCAACAAACTTCTAGTCTACAGTCTCGCTTTCCAAACGGTCTGAATCACAGTTGGTTGGTTGCATTTATATTCACTGAGGGTAAAGTGTTACATAGAGGGTGTTCGCCAAGCAGCAGACTTGAAAAGCGGTTTTGGTTTCACCCTATTAAGCCTGGTTTTCGTAGTGGTGAAAACCTCATATTACAAGCGTTTCGAAACTGCTGTTCAGAATGTTGGTTTCTCCTGCTTTCTCTAGGTGGCATGGAACCACACTGGCATCAGCTGATAGTGTTTTCGCGTTCTGTGGTTATTTCATGCAGTCTGATACAGAATCTTTAGCAACTTGTCAATCAATGTCTCGGTTTGGGTCATCAGCAGCGTCATCAACAATTAATCAAAAACCTGGATTCGATCCTTGATAATACAAACTACCATTCTGTTGTGGATTTGATTGTAGGAAGTTTAAATGTTAGAACGAATACCTTTGAAGGTTGCCCTCCCCATTGAGCTGTTGTCTTTTTTTAACTTGATTTATGCTGAGGCGATAGTGCATTGTGTGTAACCTATGAAGGTAGACACAAACCTTCATACTATGTAAACGTGGACGAATCTGATAGAGAATCTATAGATATAATGAGCGGTTATTTAGAGATCACCAGAAATCAGTCTTGCAAATAGACTTCTTTGGTAATTCTTACTAGGTTTCCACAATTCCATATGATAAGTTTGAGTTATACGTGAAAATCATAACAAATCATATGGGTCAATAGAAATCACAGAATTAGTGCAGATCACAGTCTACTGGAATGGGATGAGAGTGTTGATGAATGTGTGAGATTGCCATACGTGCATGCCATAAGATATAAGTTCTTCTATGTCGAATGGCTCACGTTTGCTCGACTCTCGACTGGTTGTGAAAAATTGCACTGGCTGTTTTTGGACACACAGTCAGGGGCTGTAGAGTCTGATATCAGTAGTCTCGGCCGTTGATAACAGTCGCACGCTGACAGCTCTGAAGTGGAATTGTAGAACCCTGTTGATGACTCGAAAGGCTTCATCCGGCTCAGTTTGTTGGTCATTGTCAATTATGTGAGAATCGATCGCACTGAAAATGGCCTTCCTCGAACCGTTTCGTTATGTATTCACGAATACCCACAGATTTCCGACTAGTGGTTCACCCAAGGTAATCGGCTTGACATCAGGTAAAAGTGGAAGAGAACTTATGCAAACTACCCTTAGGGCGTGACATCATTAGCGTGCAGGTGTCAAGTGATAGAAAGGTCTTGCTGAAGAGTAGGCATTCTCGATCGTGTTTGAAAGTCTACCGTTACTTATATCCGCTGACCTCAACCGTATTTGATAGACATTGAAATCGGATTTTTATCCGTTGTCTGAACGAGTTCAAGTTTCACACCGGAATGACAATTTTTATTTGTGAACCTCTCGGGGTATCTATTCCCAGTAAGTGTTACTTCATTTTTCTGTAAGTGTTTTCTGTTTCCAAAGA
>JTDE01003300.1:31082-48750 GCA_014338405.1 Paragonimus skrjabini miyazakii | reverse complement strand
GACATTCAGACGACTGACACTCATTGTTGTTGATGGGCTTCCGTTTGACGTCATCATCTACAACGCCAACGTGGCAATACGTTCGATGTATGCTTCCGCTCCGTTACGAAAGATGGAACAAGCCGACCTACAGATCAGTAGTCCAAAGTCACAACTGACAAACAGTGATACTGCTCGGTCAGAAGATCGGTCAAGATAAGGTCCAACCATTGTCCGAGAGACTGATGATAACTGAATTTATCCCAATGCCAGCATCAACGAGTACGATACGTCAGTTTCTTGAGCGCGTTGTGTTCTGCAGCCGTCTAATCAAGAAAGTCAGTGACCTCACAGGCCTATTAAACGAAATTGTGAATAGGAATTGCCAGTTTTACTGGTCAGAAGAAGCCAATCAAGCGTGTGTCAAAATCCAGCGATTGATGAGAAGGGACGACTGAACACGAAGTGGCCGGTGATTAGACATAGGTGCATTGTTCCAACGGTTGTGAATGGAGCGAGAATCAGAGTTGAACTGGAATAGGAGGGCGTTGTTGTTTGAAATGTCAGTCAGATGTTAAACCCTTCTAAACGAAACTGCTTGACGGCGAAGAATGATTAGTTAGTGTTAGTGTGTGGGCTTAGAAAAATGGAGACCATACAGACTGCGTTGACGTTCCCAGGCAGAGACTGACCACATACACCTGCTGTGGATTAGATCAGCGGTGGACCGCCGTGGAAACCTGGTTCTTTGGTGTTACTACTGCAGTAATGTAGCTCCATGATTCCTCATTTCTCCGAAGAAGTCAATTGTTACCGACTTGCCTTCCCGAACGCAACACATGGACGAAGTCTAGCTGAACGCGCTCGGTGTTGACAGTATTGAATTGGGGAACGATCCCTGGATGTTACAAGCAGCGCAGATGATAGATATACTGAACCACTCGGAAGATTTCCAAATAAAGGCCTAAACTTCAGGCGGAACTTTCATTGAGCCCGACCCATGGAGTCTTTACTCCGGTGTTCACAACACTCCACATCGTTTCCTGGATTGAACATTCCAGGTTTACCGAGCCGTTAAATTGCCGTTCTTCCTTTATGGGTACCTGGGACGCTCCCACGTTTTGTTTTTCTCCTCCTCTTTCGCCCACCGTTTCCCTGATGAAATCACTGTACTGTGGCCCTATTCCAAAGCCTAATACACTGGGTGTCGTGGGATTCTACCGGCCATCAGTGAAATCGGAGACTTCTTGCTCACTTGCACAGACGCACTGTAAGCCAATAGCATCAATGACAATACATACTCCAAATCATCTCCCTCAGCTGATAAATTTAGCTTGATTGTTCGGTTATTGCCTTTTGTGAGTCCATTCGTCTGCGTATGATTGTGTGTCGTTTGGGTACGTTTGACTCTCAGTTGCTTCAAGCGTGTTCGGAACTCCTCGCTTTCAAATCATGGTTCTTGATTCGTTAAGATCGCTGTTGGTACGCCGTGGTTTGCTAAGATGTGCTTCATCACCACGTACATCACCATAGATGTCTGTTGATCCGGAACGACAGTCGCTTTGACCCAACGAGTAAAATCTTCTGTCGGGACCAGAACGTACTGGATACTACAAGTGGTCAGTGAATACTGACTCGTAAGATTCACCGACCAGATTTCACCGATTTTTGAGCCGGATATTAACATTGACAGCTTCCGGGCTCCCCTACTATTGCTTTTCAGTAACTGACACCGTTGGTAGGCAAGTAGGTAAGCCGTCACATCGTTTTTCTTATTCGGTCAATATGCTGTTTGTTGCCGAAGATTGATTGTCCTGGTGCATCCGGTGTGTATAACTTCATAGCAGTCGGCTACCAGTTTCCTCCACAGTTGTCTCGTGTTGATCACCACATGACAGGCCGCCACGTGAATGTGCCTGCACTGTTTAAACCAACTCTTCTTCAGTGGAAAACGGTTGTTCACAGTTGTTCATCTTCATTGTTTTTTGAGACCCTCCGGGGCTTTGCAAGAGCATCAGTAACCTTCAGTCGGGCCTTGTCGTAACGCTGTGGACGCACTAGTGTTTGTGGGTCTTGCTCCATAATTGACCCGTTGACTCCAGAAGTCATTTTGGGGAGTTCGTCATCTAGCTGTTGCCGAGAACAAAAATCCGAGATACAGCTGCTGAAACCTAGCCCAGTCATATAAACGCAGTGCCCATCAAGCCAATTTTCTCTCGGTCCCTGGTAGTCCTGATCCACACTAGAGACTTGTGCTCGGTCTCCACGTTGAACTGTTGAACTGGCAAGTACGGCCTACACTTGCGAAATGTCCAGACGATTGCGAGGAGGGAACTACGAAGTTCCGTCTTTGTGTCGACTTCAGACGGTTGAAGGAGATCGCAATTAATGTAGTGGCAACCAGTCCAGTGGTGTCAAAAATGTTTGTTAAACTACAGAACACCAGGATATTCTGTGCGCTGGACTTGCAGTCCGGGTATTGACAAGTCCCAATCCAACAATGTGATCGAGGTGAAACAGCTTTGCTGGTGAGAGAAAAACAATACCGCTTCGAACACCATTTATATTTTCGGGCACCACTTTTGACATTCAGACGACTGACACTCATTTTTGTTGATGTGCTGCGGCTTGACGTCGTCATAATCGCTCCTGGTTTCTGACCTTCTTGACGTTGTCACTTGCAGTTTAGGTCCCGAAAGTACATACGTTGACAAATTTTATACAGCACTGCTCCTGAAATTCTTTGAATACTCTGCACCTGCTGACGAATTATATCCGACCTGGGCAAGGTTGTTGCCTCTTGACTTTTGATCTCCATCTGGTTGAGTACTTCGTCACATAGGCCAATTTGCTAGCTCACTGATATGTATTCGTTTCGTGACCTTCTTTTTATTGTGTAAATCGGTTAGTGGACTGTTTTGTGAACGACGTTTCTGGTTGCGTTTGCAATTCGTATCGATAAATCATTTTCGTATTCAAAAGCATTGCAAAATATCGATAAATCGAAATATGGACATTGTTTAACATTGATAAAATCCGCTATGTGTCTACTGTAGCAAATGAATCTCACCAGTTCACCTCTGTTCCAGCCTCACTAGAACAACTGCAAAGCAGTGTTTGATCGTTTATCAAGTTCTTCATTATGGTGGACCCTCTCTCTTTTACTGAAGATTACGATTTTCAATTTATCTTTCTTCAATCCATGTTTCCCTGTGTATGCCAATGCTTTAGTTGTGTGTTAGGCGGTTGATCGTGGAGATCTTTTCAGCTGTCGGTCTTTCAGAAATGAATTTAGCTTTTTGCTTCTACGAGTAACCGCACTCGAGCAACTCACCCCAGTGTGACTTCTGGTGTCGAACTGCAGTTCGAAGGCTTCGTATAATTTACCT
Source organism: Paragonimus skrjabini miyazakii (assembly GCA_014338405.1). Classification (NCBI taxonomy): domain Eukaryota; kingdom Metazoa; phylum Platyhelminthes; class Trematoda; order Plagiorchiida; family Troglotrematidae; genus Paragonimus; species Paragonimus skrjabini miyazakii. The sequence goes on along the minus strand of JTDE01003300.1, from coordinate 45,382 downwards.
TGTTATTTGAGATGAAAAATCTCTATTTTGATCGTTTAATTCCTTCAAAACCTTTTAGCTCGAGAACAGTAGGAAGAAAGTTCACAGATGTTTCACATATACCTATATATTTACAGACTGTCAGGTCCAGGAGCTGGAAAGAATGAAAAAAATGGAAAGAAAAATGGCTTGATTTAAAATTTGAATACTGTTGTGTTCTAAAACAGAAGCTCGATTGAAGCTTCTCAGTATGGTATCTTTTCAGCCTTTGTTTGTTATAGACATACAGACAATATGGACATCGGCATAAATGAAATTGAGCCAATAAATTGCATGAGACTGAACTGTTTTACAGTTTAAACGTATAATTCAGCTGATCAATTCTACTACTAGCAGTCACATTTCAGTAGTCAAATTGTACGAGTCACGGCGGACTATAATCTCCAAAGTACGTTAGTTGTGATATGATCGCCTTTGAAAGACAGGGTAAGAAATATATGCTTCCAGTAAACCGTACACATGACATAATTGGTCAGTCATTTGTAACTGTGAATGTTGACCAACTTTTTGAGATTTCCGTAAATTCAATAAATTCTAACGTTTCACATTCATCACTGAAGAGAGTAAAAAAATGCTCAAGTATTGTGCTACGTGCCATCCCTCGTCATTACTGTGCTTAAAAGTGTAGTAGAAGTACAACTGCACTGCTAATGTCAGGGGAGCTCCGAACAGTTTCTTATCGTAATAGCCCCCCTGGTACCTGTGAGATGTCTCCAGGTGTGTTCACGCTATCGGGTACGCCAGTCGAAGTGTATCAAGGAGGTTGCTTACGTATTGTGCAACTGGGAATTGCAGTTGCTGCGTAACCGTCAATCGGGCATCTGAAGGTAATCTTAGTTCTCGCCAAGTCCACAGGAAATGTGGGATTTGATCAGTCGATGGGTGAATAGCACTGCGACAAGCTAACATACACTTCGATATATCTAAGTCCCATTTGGTGACATTCACCTCTGTGACATCCTTGGGCAGACTTTTAAGGGACCTATCCGTCCTCTTCACCCGTCTATTGCCATGCGGGTGGTAAGCTGTAGTTGGCGTTTCATTTATTCCTAGTAGCCTACACACTTCGCGAACCAAAGAGCATTCAAAGCAAGAGCTTTGATCTGAATGGAGTTGGCCAGGGGCTCCCCAAATATACATCCAATGGTCGAGAATGACTGTTGCTACCGTCGATGTATCAACTTGTGCAAGCGGGACTGCTTCGCACTATTTGATGAAGTAATCTACCAAGACCAAGATGTTTCGATTGTTTCGAGGTGTTTCAGACGACAGCCCCACAATGTCTACGCCGGCCAACTCGTTAGGACATCCTGCAGTCATAACTTGTAACAGCGCTCGAGATTCTATTTGAGGATTTTTGAAGGCACCGAATTTTTCACACGATTGCCACAACAATCTGACATATCTGCGCCGATGTGGCCACCAAAATCGTTATCGTGCGACCGCCTTCATTTTATTTGTTCCCGCATGACCGAGCTGGGGGTGCAGGTTTGTTAGGACGTCATGTACCATGGACTGAGGGACCACAATCTTTCTCATGTAAGGGGGTCCGTACCGAATTGTTTTGTCAAGTGTATTGTCAAGTGTAACAGAAAAGCCAATCCGAAATTGGTCGTGTCGCTCTTAAGTGGAATGTGACCTTGAGAGTTTTGTGTTCAGGTGCACTCATTTTACGCGTGCTCAATGGTATCCAATCCCATGCTGAGTATCGACCGAGAAGATTTTGTGCTTTGACACATCTGGTAGAAGAGAGCTTACTAAATTTTCGTTGAGCTTTAATTTGGCGGTCATGCTTTGACCTAAGAGACAGTTAAATGAACAGTGAATCAGTCTTCTACTTTTTGTGATCTAAATGGTCCAGATAAATGATACGATTAAAAAGGATTTCTCAATTCAATCAAGAAAGTACATAACACGAAGGTTTCGATCAGCAACATGAAGTCACAGTTCGGTCAGTTGCTCGAGTGCGGCTATTCGTAAAGGCATGAAGCTCAATTCGCTTCTCATTGGCCAACTGAGAAACGGAACACCCACAGTCAGCTGTCCAACATCAAAATGCCAGTGATCTCATATAGTATAGTATAAACATAACTCAGTTTCCAATATATAGGTATCAGAATGGTCATTTCCCAAACGAGTATGTTCCAGCTACAGTTCTGCTCACTGTGGTAAGCATATAGCCATAAACGTTAGCTTCTATTCGCTCGTTAATTTAGCAATTCTATACTCTGAAGCTTTCGTTAATATGTCTTGTGTAGTAAAAAAAAAGCGTAGCAAACGCGCATACTTTCAGTGCTTCGTCATTAGGCAAAACATGAACAATTTGTGTAGGTTTGAGGGGGGTATTTAATCAGTGGAGTAAAGGATGATACTGATTGAGATAATGCCAGTCAGACTAAACGGGCTTTTACAAGTGACGTCTGGCGTATCGGTTGTAAACTTCTGTGAATAGAATAATATACCTACGTAACAAAACTGTCCGGAGTATGGAGGCATGGCCACAGGATGTTGGGTGTTTTGACCAGACTGGAGTGAGTGTAAGTGAATTGCAGTAGCCTTTTCGATTGCTAATAAATGACCTTTGACCCACATTGATTCCACCCCACATATTCCATACGTAGGCCTAAACGGATCGGCCGAGTTGATCACGTGACTCAATTAGACCATGTGCTCAACAAATGCGGATGAACAAGACTTTATCCATCCCCGAGCTAGCCTCGCTGGATGATGCTCGTGGATGCGTTCAGATTATAGCCGAATTGCGCGGTCTGAGTGGTTCGTTTCACAGAAACGAAACAAGGGTTCAATACATAAGAAGAGAGCATGTGCGGGCAATGTGCCTTTCTGTTGTGGACGCAAAACTAATATGGAACTAAGTGGAAAATGTGATTGAGATGTGGGACAGATTTTGTCAACTGTTGCCTTAGGTCTCTCGGTTATGTTTTCAGCAGAGTTATCGTGTTCGAAATTCAGAAAGGTTTTCCGTTTACAGTTTGTGATTGATCTACCCTGCCCGTGCTTACAAAAACTGCTCTGGGTAGCCGTTTTCGAGGAGTGTGTCCAATATAAACTGTTCTTCCTCTTCCACGATGTCATGTGAGTCTGTTTCCACAGCTGTAGCTAACGAACACTGAGTGAAGTTTCTCTTTTGTCTTAAAGGTATTACATTACTTAAGGTGGTATGTTGCCACGACCACGTTGTTTTACGATATACCATTGCATTGTGTCGTTCTGGTCTCACGATTTGGCATAAATGATTCAGGTTTCACGGTAAAGCGGATATTTTGTGGGTACAGTGAAAGTGTAGTAGTGTGTCATTAAGGCTTTCCGGTTTGCCTGTCATGTAAATACTAACGTTCACATAACATTTATAAAGAGTGAATGATTTTATGCAGCCTGTTAATGAACTACTTTCGAGTCTTGCTTTTCTTTTGACGATATAATTTACCCGAAAATCTAAACTAAACGTTGTAAGCAAATCGACGTAGTTGTTGTTTAACGCACCTACTGGTAACCCCACGTTCATTTCACTGCTAGCAGAATTCAGTTGCCAATTCTAACCGATAAACCGCAGGAAAGTTTGGTGTTTTGTTCTGAAAATATCCACTTTCGTTTTTCGCAGCAGTCCTACCGTCAAACAGATAAAGGAACCATGACAAATTGGCTGGGTTTCATCTTAGTAGACTTTTCACGCCAGAAATCCAGCGTTACGTCGACGACATTAATATTCAGTTGACTTAAGCCGGTGACAGATAACGGGTGTTTTTAACCTGAAGGTAACATGTAAGCTTGAGGGCAACAACTGGCTGTCATTTCTAGACATACTCATAAGGAAGGTGACTGGATTAGAAGAGCTGTCTATACGAAATCCACGTGATCCGGTCAATACTCAATTTCAGCAGCTTCACATCGGCTCAACATAAACGAACACTATTGGATACGCTATTCACACGAGCAAGATGAATCTGTGCCTGTGACAGTACTGAAGAGGAGCCAGAATTAATCACTTCCGTCGTACAAAATACTCACAGAAAGGCACAGGAGACAAAAAGCAACATCCGATTGGGTCAACCCATCAGTGCCACTTCACAGTGTAGTTGCCATGTTATCTGTAACTGTAAAGAAAATTACATAGACAGAACCGAGAGAAACATTTGTTTGAATGGGTGCAAAACTCTGTTTTCTCGGAGGAAGGCAATGTTGTGTAAGACGTAAGCAACCAGCTTCCTCAATTTCTAGACTCGTCCTGACTACTGGTCACGCTATCGATACAGCCTATGCACTCAGAATCATGTTACATCATTTTAACCCAATGTTTCTTGGGTTTGATGAATTGGTCGCAATCAGTTGACTCAAGCCAGCTTTCTGCATTTATATACAACTGTTTGTGAACCTGGCTGTTCCCTGGACTAAGTAAACAATCTTGATTGTCAACCCATTTAGCTTTTTTGCTATAAAAAACGGAATCATATTAGTGTACATTTGGTAATGACAAATCAGTATGAAATGCTTGCAAAATCAGGTTTTGTGTCCTAACTGTGATGTTCAAGTTTTGAAGGTATCTAATCGTATCGATTATCAAGATATTTGCGAAGAAAGATGCGACATCAATCGAGAACAAACACAGTACTTTCGTGTTCAGTTGTTTTATTGTTTCGACAAATTCAAAAGAATCTCCATGATTATGAATAAATACTTTCTTCCAAATTGGTTCTAACAATTCTGCTAACCAGTTTGCCGTTAAACAATACGGCGAATTACACATATCTCTCAAATATAATATGAAACTGTTAATTACAATCCATTATCCCAATGATGAACTACGCCCGACGATCCCATATAAATTTGCTGCATTTAACCTGATGGTGAACTACTGAATACAGGTGTATCTGAATTTGTCAACATTGAACAGAGAAAAGATTCAGTATCAAAATTCGTCAAATCAAACCTTGTTTACGAACTGACCTGCATATAGAGATTGCGGTACGTAGGCCGTACTGTGAGGGTACTACACATTCGAAATCTTAGGGTGCATACTAAAATGGTTTTTGAATACCAAAAGTGCATAGCAAAATGTGTCATAACAAAACCTTTTCCAGATCTACCCAAAGAGTATGTTCCTCTAAAGCTTTTTACGTTATTGTGAACACTAAAAGCAAAAACGTTTTGGCTTTTCCTGGGGCGCAAGTTATACACTGTAAAAAACCAGCTACGTATTTTCAGAACTAGATGGTAACGAATTGAGTACGATGTTGGTAGTGCATTGTACAGAGACCGATCAGTGATTATTTTCCATGTTGGCTGCATCATCTCTTCAACATCGGATTCTTGGTGTTTCCCACTTTTTCACACTGTGTTTATATTAGCCTTGCTTTCAGTTTGTTCACCTAAATTCAATATGAGTTGAACGGTTGAATTCTGTTCAATTTGATTGCTGGTCGATTAGTGCACGTATGATATTCGAATCACTTGCTCGTCTGTCTAGTATTATTCCGCATCCGCTCATCTGATTTCGTTGCTTATCTCGTTTCTTATTGAACTGAGAAGAGAAAAAATGACATAGTTATTTGTCTTACATGCGCAGCTGGTACCAAGCTGTGATATTCAATTAGACAAACTGTACTGTTCTACCTGGTACACATCTATCCCTTTATTCGTTCTGTGTATGTAACTGAAAAGAACTAACGAAATGTTGTTCGAGCAAACATTTTACCTAACTATTTTGGTCTTATTTGACTCAAGCAACTAATTCGAAGTTTACCAGATCTTCAAGTCACATATCATGAATCCACTTTGTTTAACAATGTATTTGGAGTTCCTTAACATTATATCCAAGTTAATTTCGTGATATCCAGATTTTGTTTATCCGAAACAAATGACGAGTTCGGAACTCCACAGTTAACCGATTGGCCGACCGGCTTATGGCATGAATTAAACAGGCTTTCCAGACAGACAGAAGTAAGTCAAATAAAATGAGGCAATTTATAAACAATATAATCTTTAATTTTAGTAACTCGCTAGCCACAGAAGCCCAGCTATCGGAAATAAATGGAATATTGCTGTTGATCGTTCCATCTAATTACCGAATTTATAATGTATTACATTATACACAGTCCTTTTTATGGTCAACTGAGTGCAGCTCACGTGGCAAGTGTTGCGGTTCTGTTTGTAGGATACTTCAGCGACTTCCTAACGAAATGCGAGCTGTTTGAGAGTCCTTGACTTCTCAACATCAGTCAGCCAATCAGAACAAAAGTCACATAAACAAATTCCATATAGAACGTAAGGACCAATGAATAGTCTACCACCAACTATACACCAAACACGTACTATCTCAGTTTTGATATAAATCATACATTTTCTTAAAAATAAAATCGTCGCTTTACAAGTTGAACTTTGAAGTCGATTATTATAGACCAGAAACTGAGGTCGTTTGAATTAGCTCACATTACTCACAGTGACGGGAAAGCTGAGTGTTCATTCGAGTCATTTGGTAAATATTTGATCACCAACTATGAAGTCCCATCTTATTTTGGTAATGGCGCTGACACTTTTGATGAAAACGGAACCATATTCTACTGATAACCGTTTGAATTATGTAAGAACTGTGGACGAGTATATCAGTACGTGCCCAAAACGACTACCTAATGAGACATCACGCAAACCAGAACCAGGAGATAAAACTGTAAGTATATGTGTGTTGGTGATTTCCGTTTACAATACAGTGTTCAGATTGGTCACAATTATCGTGCTGCTCACCAGAAACGGAAGAAAAGATTCAGAAACAGGTGCTTCACAGCTTTGATCATTCACACTGCAAGCCTGTAAGCAAGAAATGTGCTGAGTTCTTTCTGCGTGACTTGTGTCACTACGAATGTTCTCCACACATAGGACCGTGGCTTGTGAAAGCATCTCGGAAAATAGGTGTAGAACGAGCATTCGGGGTTCCTCTATGTGTGGACGATTGTAATGCCTGGTGGGATGCCTGTAAGACTGACCAGACATGTGTGAGAGATTGGTCTGTCGAGTTTGAGTGGCATAACGGTGAGTCAGTTCTTGACCAGATTTGAGTGAATTATGCTGCTAATCTGTTTTCCATATTCAATATCATGACTTGCCGATAAGATATTATGTTATTAATAGACTGTTCAGTTTTGTACAATTGATTTGTTGTTAATGGGATTGGACTGTAATATGTGACCTAAACGGATCTGGTTTATAGATGTTTGCGATTCATGAGAGTTATTTGTGACTAGGGTGATACATAATCTAAGTGTATTTGCCATTCATAACATATCCACTTATCCCGGGACTATCCGCACTAGGTTCATTCTTTTGTATGATGGCGTACGTATATTTCTGAGAATACGCTCAAATTTAAATAAGTGTGAACATTTGTAGTGTAAGGTTAATCGTCGATTTTATTGGCTTCCTGATGTTTAAAATGCTTCCTTCCTATATATACATATTTACTGTCATGTTTATGTCCCCCTCACACTGTCGAAGTAGCAACATGCTTACTATGTGGACTGCTTTCATGATAGCTATTCATGCGTCATTCATAGCCCATAAGATACATCACCATTCGGATATATATTCGATATTACTATCTGGAATCAAACTTGTCGAACTCATCAAAACCAAGTGGTAGTGTCTAATACCTTCCAAGGAACAAATAGTTGATTTTCAGCACTCACACCCGAAGGTTTGATGTAGCCATTACAATTCCGAAGCGGGCTTTGTATTTCACCGAGGTCGTAAATCCAAGCAACCATTGATGAATATCAGTCGAAACAATCCAAGGTTGATTACCATGCTTTTTAGCAAATAGAAGTAGATATTTTGTGGAGAGTCAGCATTGAAATAACTGTCTCGAACTATCAATTTGCCCATTCTTTTCTCACAGACGAGTGATTGTTTGCTAATGGTATGACAATTTGCATTAATATCCTTACTGCCTTGCCCATACACCCTTAACAGTCACTGAAACAGATTTGATCCACGTGCATTCATTCTCTTCTTTTGACTTAAAAAGGTCCCAAACAAACTTTTGAATAGAATGACGGTTAAGACGAAAATTTCTATTAGATAGAGATAGAAAACAGTGGTGTATCAGTCATTCGAATGATTTCTCCCGAACGCCAGTGGTATTGATGATGACTAAGTGCTAGATCGCCAACTTAATGTATGCTGTTCGGCCCGCACGTGGTGTACTCTTTTGAAGAGCACCGATATCGTAACACATCAGCACACCGAGTAGCTCCGTGTTTGCCAAGTCCGAAATGGTATACCGAGACTTTTCAACGATCTGCTGGAAGTCAAAATCGCGGGTGAGAGTGGGTCGGAAAGGTCACTCGATTGAACAGCGTTAAGCCAGTTGGAGTTTTACACGCAAGATGCTGCAAACCGAACTGTGGTCGACGAGCGACAGTCAATCGAAAATGACGACTAGCTGCTGAATAGAATTTGTTTTTCAGAGGTGACGATTGATGCACTTTCGCTTGACACATGGTTAGGATTTGAACAAAAATGTTACATAAGCCGAGGTGGTGGAAAGTAATAATTGGAGAGCCAAGCAAAGAATAATGTTTGTCCCCGAGCAGCTATCGTTAATGAAGTATCATGGATTCTCTTTGGAAAGGGCGTTGTTTACCTGATTAATTGAGATTGTTTGGTGCTGTCTAGACCACTGTTGTTCTAACTGTTTCTGTAGTTCAGTCAATTACTCGATAGTGTCGCAGACGTGAGATTTCATTCCAAGTTCACATTCGTGGGTCACAAGCCATAATGTTATAAGCTTATAAAACATTTCTGATTTTCTTGTTTCTTCTATATTGTTTTCGAAGGTGGACGACGACCTTATCGTGGCTTATATTTCCAATCTGATATTGCTGCTTTTCTCAGTGTTTTCCTTGTGCGCTTAATTTGTAGTAGCTACCTTCACTGCAGTGGCCAGCATCCTTACTACCAGTACAAGATCAAACTCGTTGAAGCAAACTATTCTCGTTACCATCAAGACAAGCATGACCTAAATGGTTTGCGCCAGTGGTGGACTGCCACAAAACCACGAGAAGTAGAAAGCAGCTGCTTGCTGAAAGACGACCGCCAAAATTCGAACCTTCCACAACTAGATACATATATTGCGGGACTAGATTTTCATTGTCGTTCTGACTGAGCCACGCCATTTCTTGCATATGGTTTAGGAAGAGTGATCAACTTGGAGATGTGCGATTATTCCCATACGTTTTCTACAGTCTAGTGGACAGGCTCATCAGCTCGCCACACCACTCGGTTGTAATGCGCATATTTGACGTCATGAGTTACCATACGTGACTGAACAACTTGGTGAGGTTCTCCACTGTTTCGCAGCGCCCCTGATATCTGGGATCCATTAATCACTTCCTGCCTTCTGCGCTGAGCGTTGAAGCTTGTGGCTAGATGTGAAGAATAAGGACTGAAGGAAAGTTACGATCTAGTTTGACAATTTAGCTGACTGATTTGGTGCCGAGCGCTAATTTCTTTCTATTGGTCGGCTGTCTGTTTTGCTGACTGAGATCGGCTGATTAGTCAACACTGACTTTGAAGCGATGATGTGGGGAATGCTTAATCAGCTATCATGAACTGACCTCTCAAAATACAGCAATTCATGTGAAAGAGTGTGGCTTAGTAGAGGTAGCTTTGTTGCTGGGCATGTGATCTCAGCCTAACAAGTGGTCGGGCTATCTGAGAAAAGGTTACTGTCGAATATCTGAGGGTGAATTCCAGGAACGTATTGAGGTTTGTGTCATTTAACTGAGCACTTACAACGTTTTGTAATGGGCAAGGCATGAGGCTAACCAACAGTCAAACCGGGAAGTGAGTGCTTTCGAAGAATATGCAACTTTTGCAATTACCTGAGTGGGTCGTGAATAAAGTTTTCCCACACATCAGTCATGCTGTTCATGTAACTTGTCACGATTCAACCTAGCCAGTTGAGGAAGATGTTGAGGAACCGAACTTAGTCTTCGAACACGAATACTGGATGCAGCTGATATTCTTAGCACATCGGTATGTCATGATACACTGTGCCGATTCTTCTTACTAACAAGGAATACCAGGATGAATCACTTTTGCTAACTGATAGATGTGTCCGAGTGCTGAGGTACGGCTCTTATTCGTCCCTATTTCCGTTGCAACGGTTGATCATTCTATGCAGGCAGAAACAGGTCTTTGGCCTACCGTCCTTTCTTGCAATATTCCTAGAGTTGGCTAACACTGTGCTCTGGATCCCTATTAAATCACTGGGATGGGCCAGAGCCTTACCTAAGCCGCTGGTTTTCCGTACTGGATGGAGATTGAAGGTACAGTCAAAAAATGCAAGGTTGATCTAGCAATCTTTGGAAGCTGAAGAAAGGCTTAAGTCAAACTGCCCAAACACTTGTGTTGCATCAATCTGTTTGGTGCTGAGAAAGCCAACAATCATACTAACATCAATGTGACCCGGATCAAGAAGTAAATGTCGCAGGTTCACCTAGTCACCAACTGCCTGAAATTTTGTCGACACATTTTAGAGTATCAAGCGACCGCAAGCGGATTCCATAGAACTCCAAAGCTTGTTTCAAAACGTAAGTCTATCAATATAACTAACTGGAAAATGCCTGCAAAATCAGAAAAATAAACGCAAACCATATCAGAGCGTATGTGGCATGTGAAAAATTGAGCCAGTCCTGCAGGTACGTTAAGGCTGATAACGGTATCCAATGGATTTCTACAGGTTAGCTAAGTTACGGAAATAGTAAATCCCCAAAATGCAAAAAAATGTTCTATTTAGGAAGATCAAATGGAAAAGCTTTCAGCTTTCAGCTTTCAGCTTTCGGTTATTCATCATCGGGCCAATTATATAACATTTTATATCATCATGGTTGTCAAGCCATCAAAATCAAAAGCAATTAGTCACATAATTGTGTCACGAGATTGTTAATTGGAGGGTAAGTAGGTGATAAAATTGACCACAAGGTGTGTGGAGTCACTCACGTAAGGCCAAGGTAACCGTAGGGCCTGTACAAATTTCTTCTGAGCGCACAACTGTGGATTGCGCAACCGAATTCCGATCGCTTCCGCAGTGGCCAGAATACGACATTTGACTCCTTCGGATTGACGATTGGATAAGCGGTCAATGGGCTGGAAAGCCAATTCCGGTATGACTTGGTGCACTGAGTCAACTAGGTGAGCCAGAGTTGCACTCGAAATGGACTTCACCTCGCCTTCAGTCAGCCACGAGGGGTGGTGTTCACGTATCCTCTGAGAACGCCGCCTGGTAGTGCGACCGACGTAACCTGCTCCACAGGAGCATGTGAAAAAGTAAACACAAAATGAGGTCACACATTTAGGCAAAGTATCTTTGAGATGTGCGTGGACAACTGGGTCGGATCTGAACGAGATTCGTAGTTGTGCAGCACTGTAGTTCGTTTCGATTGCGTTACTTATTCTACGAATCACTAGTTCAACCAACGCCTCGCCTTTGTAGTCTAGCGTAATGTAAACCAACTTATTTTCCGAAATTGGGAGCTTAACTCTCGGTTCTGTCACTATCCTATGTCTATCCACGAAATTTACAGAGTAGGCGTTCTCTGCGAATATCCATCGTAAAAACACCATTTCTGCCTCAAACATGTCATCAGTGCATATCCTCATAGCTCCGTGTGTTAAACTACGGAAGAGGTTTCTCTTCTGTTTGAGGGGTACTTAACTGAAAAAGTGAGTATACTGGCCGTTCCAAGTCCCCTTCCTGTGAATACTCCTCTGAACTGAACCGTCTACACGACGACTCAGTGCCACATCCAAGAGCGATATTCGTCCATGTTTCTCGGCCTCAAGTGTCAGGTTGAGATTGGGGTGTGCTGCGTTCGCCTCAACAAGCAGGCTATCCAGATCCACAGTCTTGTCAACTACACACTACCTCTTGTACCTATTGTCGATAAGTCCACGAAGCGTAGTTCTTTCTAACATTGCCATGAAGATGTCTGTCAGCAGTGGGCCTAACGATGACCCCATCGCAACGCCGTCGTTCTGACGGTACCTTTTCCCATCAATCTGAAATTGTACATTCTGCGTGCACGTTAATATCAGCTGTTTGAGCGTGTCTTCGGGTAAGCCCACATTTAAAAATTCGGAACGAATATACCCACAGAGGTAGTTAACGGTTTCCAAAAGTAGTACATTTGTGAACAGAGAGCTTACATGAAGGGAAAACACCTTTTTGTTCTCTAGATTCAGCGACATGAAAGACTTGACGAACTCAATCGTATCTTTTAGTCAATGCAGTGCGATATCCTTCCGAACGGGTTCTAGCAATTCTGTTAGCCACTGGGTCACCAAGCTATCGACACAAATCAAATGATATTCGTCAACCTACCGTGTTGTTGACGACCTTTTCTAACTGCAGATAAATCACCTGGTGATGATTTCAACGTACACCAGTCATGAATACCAATGACTTCCTCTAGGTGAAGAACCAAATTGAGACTGCCGGACACGGTTCCTGAGTTTGCAACAGCCTGATTTGATTGATGGAGTGTCTCCACATTCTGCTCAGTGGATATAATAGAAAAACAGATCCGACCATGACAGCGTTTATTTAATTGAAAACTTGTGGCTGACAAGTATACTTCATGGGATTCATAGAAGATTGTCAAATCAGAGAAAAGTGATGATGACTACGTGTATCTGAGTAGATATTTCCCAGTTTAGAAGGAAAAGACAAATCACAGGACTGTTTCTGTTTAGGCTTGTCAACAACAGAAGGTTAACGGAAAAGAAAGCCATGAGATAAAAGGAGAAATGTAAACCCAATCTCTCTCTATCAAGTTTACAACTCTAATGAGAGCAAAACGCGAGTCAAGTGCTTTTATTTGAAAGCGGCAGACCGGAAAGTCTATGCGAATGCGACAGCTGCGATCAACTGTGGGTGATGTTCAATCTATATTAAAAACCAAGATCCCTTACTACTCATAAGTATACAACCGTCACATGATAACATAGTCGACAGCAGCTGGCCAACACCAACATTGTCAGTTCAAGTATATGCTCATTCTGCCGCAGTGAATATGATGGTCAAATTATTTCCTGTGGTGACCAAAACATAAATCAGGTCTACGCTTGTACTGATCTACCCATAACGAAGTCACAGCAGACTGTGGTAGGTTGTTCCAGAATGGGCACATCCCGAAAGTAAGAGTGTCCAGTTCAAGTCAGAGGACTCATTTGATGTTGTGGCCTTAGCTAGTAACTTCTGAAATGGTTATGTCCACGCAGCGAAATTACCTTTCTCAAGGAATGTTTGGTTTGTTGAAGGGTCCTATATAATAAAACCAAGCTTCTTATGGTGTGTTGGTAGTGCACTGACTACTGTCTGAGTTTGTGCAAACTTTCTCGGTAGAATAGAAAACGTGGTGTCGTAACCCGTTCTGTAGGCGTACGTTGTACTTTCTCAAGAAGCGCGATGTCCTTCAGGAAATATGAACAACTGATGGATGTTTTTCTCCTGATAAGGATGTGCCGGCGAATTTAACACAACACTGAACCAGTCTGAGTGAAAACCTTTAAACTGTGATAAGTAACCTAAGTATCAAGTCGGCTTTCATCATGATTGACGCAGTGTTGGGAGAGAGGTCAAGGTCATTTGAGACAATCATGCCAGTCATGTGTTGTGATCGCAAAAGACGCTTGGCCTGAGAATTCGTTTATTACGTTTCATCACCATGTCTCCCACCGTAGATGCTTTTTGATCCGGAACGCCAGTCGCTTTGGTCTAACGGGTAAAGTGTTCTGTCATGACCAGAACGTACTGGTTACCGCGGGCGCTCAGTGGAAATGGGCCCGTAAGATCCATCGACCAGAGTTCACCGATTTCGGAGACTGGTATTTGGTGTAAGGGCTGTTGGGCTCCCCGATTGTCGCTTTTCAGTAACGGGCACTGTTGGCATGCAAGCACATAAGCTCTTTCATTTTCGGTAAATATTTCCTTTCACACCGTCAACCAGTAGACTATGACTTCCAACCGTCCTGATCATTATGGATGTCGGTTCTACGTTTTGCTTTCTTGCACGAGCAATCAACGAAATAGCCGCCCCTGTATCAACCAAACACTGTTCTTCTATCCGTCAACGTCAACCCTCGTATGTACGACCCTGTTTTCAATCGCTCCCATTATTAGTTGACACGCCAAATAAAAAGAACAATCATGCCCAGCAAACACATGGCCAACTCTGAGGTGTTGGCCA
>JTDE01003300.1:3011-13722 GCA_014338405.1 Paragonimus skrjabini miyazakii | reverse complement strand
GGCTATGGAGAAGTGGTTTACGTTAGGGTCGAAAGCGATGATAAGCGGGTTATGTGTTCTATCTTGATGAGAAAATCTCGCGTCTCTCCAATCAACTCGGTCATGATACCTCGCTTGGAATTAACAGCAGCAGTTCTGGCCGCCCGTCTAGTCGCTCAGGCTATGGAAGAACTTAAACTGAAGTCCAAGCCGACATTTTGAGTGGATTCAATAGTAGTCTTGCAGCTGATCCGTTCTACAACTAAGCGGTTTACCACATTCACAGCAAATCGACTATCAGCAATACACCAGTGTTCATCTCCGGCTCAGTGGAGGTACGTTGAAACATCAGAGAACCCTGCGGATTTAGCATCGAGAGGAATAGGCGCATGTGATGCACGTAAGCTAGATCGGTGGTTTCATGGACCCGACTTTCTGAAACGGAAAGAATCGGAATGGCCAACTGTACCAAAGGCATTAGGTGAAATTCCAAGAGAATGGCTAAAGAAAGACGTAATTTCTGTTCACCACTGACAAACGGAAAGCTCATGGTTCGATCTGTTTGTCAGCTGTACCAGTTGGACGATGATCCGGCGGAGAATAACGGTTTTGCTACGGTTTAAAAATATCTGCTGCTGAAATCTGGTCGGACGACGGAAGTCTTGGCTTTGGGACCCTTGCATCCGAGTGATATCCAAGAGGCTGAATTGGAGATAGTGCGAGTGATACAACAAGATCATTTCAGAGGCGATATTGAAACAATTAAAAACCGTACACTAAAAGAGTCCAGCAGATGCCTTAAACGTCTCGCGAGTTCGCTTAAAACGTTGCCCCCTATTTAGAAACTGGCATCCTACGAGTTGGAGGGAGGCTGAATTGGTCTCCATTGCCATATAATGTTAGACATCACATTCTTTTACCAGCTGAACAGACACACACACAGACTCCTTTTTGTGTGCGTTCCACCGATTTGTTGCAAGACGCGGTGTTCCGTCCAAAATCTACTGCAACAATGGATTGACTTTTCGAGGAGCAGAGGCAGAGTTGAAGGACATTATTAATTCGTAGAAACAAAACAAGATAAGTTGCTGTCTCACGGAGAGAAACTGTGAATGGATATTTAATCCACCGTGCGCTAGTCATCGTGGAATCGTATGGGAACGCCTGATTCGTTCGATAAGGCAGACATTCCAACTTATTACGGGCGACAAGATCATAGATGATGAAGTTCTGCAAACCACCATGGCAGAGGTAGAGAGAACACTCAACAGTCGACCACTGACTCCCAATCCAGGTCACCCAGATGATTTAGGGACCCTATGTGCGAATCAGTTACTGGCTATGACTAGCGAACGGTCTACGGAGCAGAAGGAGCCTCAGTTACCGAACCGTTTGAGTAAACGATGGCGACAAGTGCACCACCTGTCCAACGAATTCTGGAGAAGGTGGCTGCGGTGTTATCTACCAGCACTACAGAACCGACAGAAATGGCACGAAAGAAAACGAGACCTGAAGATAGGCGACCTAGTTTTAGTCACTGATATTCGCACATCAAGAGGTCTGTGGCCGAAGGGCATACTAGAAGGAACGAAGAGAGGGCATGACGGTCTGGTGAGAGAAGTAGTTATAGGAACGAACCAGGGAAAATTCAAAAGAGACGTTCGGCAAGTTTGTATGTTAAAAGAAACGCTCAACGAAGAGAATGCCGCAGGATCTGCGATTGCCGGGGGAGTGTGAAACCCAATTTCACATTTCACGTTACTCTACTCACATGTTTACAGTAGTATGCCTTTATTTTTTAATTTAAAATGACTCGTACGTTTGCAACGCTAACTCTTACTCACAACCGTTTGATATGCCAACGTTTAATTCTTTTCCATAAACTCTATATCGGCCATAAACAATTGAACTGTATTCGATTTTATTACTTATATTTTGATTCCTACCACAAGGAACCATATTTGTTCATATGCGTAACATTAACGCACTACATATTTTACCGCTGAAATTAACTGGACAGTTTGTCACGCTTCCGCTGCACTGTTATATGCGTTTGTAAACCTGGTCGTAAGTTACTGTACATTAAAATTGTTTATTATTATATTTGTAGAACCATGTTCGATAATAGTATATATATTTACGTATAATCTTCTGCCCTCGGCCCATTTTAAGATATATATACATATATCCAGCCCAGACCGTGCGTAAGGGTAAGCTACCTGAACGAGTACTTCGAATCTTCTGGCGATTTAACAGTCATCATCCTCAGATTTATGCTTAACAGGCTATTGCGTCGTCCAATTTATACCTGTGGATTTATGAAAATATGAAAGAGTTCAAATTAGGTAATGCATACGTTTCCATTTTCTCACGCTCATATATTCCTGAATATCTTAGTGCATTTCGATGAAATTTTAGGGTCGCCAGTGGAGAAAAAAAGAAAGTTTGATAAAAATATGTAGTTTTTTATTTCGGTGAATTATGTGGCTGCGTGACACTGAATTATTCTAAAGTCCGTTAACTGTGATCTTGACGAGAGAGTGTTGCGTTGGAGTGATCCGAATATATTAGCCAAAACTTGCCAGTAAGTGACTGACTGGCGATGTAAATGAAAACAGAAAGTCAGATGTAACTCAGTTGAAATGCCTGCCCGCTTTTTACTAAACGTGTTGTAGTTCAGTTGCCAACTCATGGATATCCCTGAGTCTAGGAAGACTGTTACCATAACTGTTGTTCAATCATGTATGTATCCGTAGCATAAGTAATCAAAAATTACACTCACGGGTTGTGGAAAATAAAAATGTTCAAGCTCAATAGATGATTGCCCAAAAATCAGGAGAAATCAAACGGATGCTAACTGTTCCACATACGAGTAATTTTGACCCTTATGATGACACCGTTATATTTTGAGAATCATGCAAACCCAGATTAACATGTAACGACTTCAGCAAAATACTATTCATTCTAATAAAAAGATCGTGTTTTATCATTAACGCAATGTGTTTTCATTTCAGGCATCGTCCAGCTATTCAAAATTAACCTCCAATGATAACATCGCAACATATAAGTCGGTCGTCTTTATCCTTACGGTCCATCACACGTGTGAACCAACGTCAGGGCAACGTTGAGACACCTGAGGACAGCGTTCTTTCAAAGTAGTGGTTCCAAAAACAGTCCTATAATAGGAAACAACACGAACGAGTATGAGCCGAAGGCCCAGTAAACCATACACACGACTTACATTGTCCACAGTGATCAACGGGGAAAAGCCAGAATCACAGAATAGATAGTCTGATAAAATGATTGAGTTTTCATCAAAATTTATTCGGTATGCAGGTTTACCATGGTTTTCCCGTTAAATGCTTCTGAGTTTCAAGCCAGTTGGGAACATGCTCCCTGATACGTGCAGCTAGTTGTCCATTTGTCCTCTCAATGTAGCTCATACTGACGCTACACGATTATTTTTATAAACAATGGGATTTGGTAGACGTGGACTGTTTGTTAGTGACTGATAGAGTTCTGGTCCACTTTACTATACACGGTTTTGCAGCGTAATGTGTGCTGGATACAACGGCTGTTAGACGCCTCCTCGTCATTGTTGACCAGCTGTGGCCTAGAAAAGATAGTTCTGAATACACTCTTCTCCAAGGAAAAGTTTTTAATTCTACTGTTTGGATAATGGCTTTGCTGCAATTTCTATTAACCCGTAGGGGATACCCGTTGACCGACAGAATGTCCGTCAGTAACCTTATCTCTGGCTGTAGGTTGCCTTTCGCGTAAATCCTTCGTGCTGTATGAAAAAGCGTTCTGACTAGGCCTATCTTATACTGCACCAGTTGGAAACTTTCAAGATACATGTAGTGACCTGTCCAAGTAGGACTTCTGCAGAGAGCTCTTCCCATCATAACACCTGATCTTTGGGTGACTAGAATGTTGAGGTATGGAAGATAGTCATTCACTTCGTTCTCTCTCGTTAGCCTTAGTTTCGGATGAGTTTGATTCTGTTTGAAGACTAACATATCTGAGTCAGTTGAGCGCTCAAAAATGGCTAGAATATTAAGAAAGTAACGTCTGTACAAAATCGGTTTCAACAGGTTTCCCTGTGATGTGAATTCTGTCCAGTGCAGTATGAGAGAGGCCGAGTCAATATGCTTTTCCACAGAGCACGAGGAACACTGAACATCTCGCCAGGACTTTATTGCTCGCGTACAGTCACATTTGCAGCAGATAAAACAAACAGTGGTTAACTCAGGCTGAATCGTAACAGAAGGTCACTGTTCGTTGGAAGCCGGTTTGATGGTTGAGAGAACATTCTGTTTATTAACTTATTTCTCACTAGATAATTTCTTAGCTGCATGAGCTAAGATTAAATGAGAATTCAATCAAAAGTTTCCGCAGTCGACTAGACCAAGTAGTTCCACCAAAAGCTTAGGCTAAAACGACCGAGAATATATCACTGAGCATTTGTCCAGAAGGTATGATGAATCGATCAGTTTATGTCAATAACATTTACGACGACCTTGCCACTTGTCAATCGTTTTCTGCTTTTATTAAGTTACCCCGAACGAAATCAACATTTGTGAGTTTCTTAAACTCTGTTCTCCATAAGTAAAAAATTCCACTTTCTCTGCATGTGTTGTTCAACTGCTTAAAAATATCTTTCGTTAATATTTCGGACTATTTGCCGGAAGATGCTTTCAAAACAACAGTCAGGTGACGAGGTCATCTTTGTTCACACGGATAAATTCTCACATATATTTCTGTTTGTCTCTGTACCACTACACTTGTTGCACGTTTGTCATCACTCTCACAGGCAAGAACACGTGCCCATCAGAGAAAGAATGCAAAAACTTTAGTAGCATCTACAACAATTCCACAGACTTCTGCGAATCCATTTGGGACGGTAGTTGGCGAGTCGAACCGTCAAAACAGTGCTTCCATTTCACTTCGGAGGCGGCACCATTTCACGAGCACAACCGGAGAGTATCTGAGCTGCGAGCCAGAGAAATTTTGAAGCAATTGACAGCTGGAACAGGTAGACCCGAAATCCAAGCGTTGAGATCCTGGCTTGTTTGTGCAGCAATAATTGTGTTATCACAAGGCGGGTGCAAATTTTACAGTGGTGGATCTACACTCGATTTGGATGTACGATAATATGGTCACTACTGATGTCTCCAGAGTGAACATTTTGTTCAATCTCTTCTGATTCTGTTTAGTTCAAAATACGATGTCTGTTATTTTTATTGTTTGTACCGTTATGTCACAGTCTGGTTTTCGGTGTAATGTGATTGAAAGTTCAAAACGTTTCTAACAAATTCTTCATAATTTTTTGGGTGGATAATTGACCATGTGTTATAAAATGTTTATACATTTCAAAAGGCATCACTGTTTCTTATCGAACCTGTTAGCAACGTAACTTGGACGAATGTGCATATCTGACAGCGCATACGAATGCTTGCTCTAGACCGAAATATACAGTGTGTGTGCAAACATGTTCGCCGTTTGGTAACCACGGCTCTCACTGTATAGTAATAGCAGACCAGATATAAAGTCGAGTGAAGCGTATGTTCTCCTGTTGTTGTTCTTGTTCCCCTGTGTTTTATATAGTAAATTTGCTTATTCCGTAATCCGGATAGAAAACATTCGGCAGTCAGCCAGATCATACCCAGGTATCTGATTATAGTTAATTGGTTCACAAGGCAATAAAATACGTGACATCAATTTGAAACACCAAGTGACGACTTTGTGGAGGTTGACTTCAGGTACTAAGAAGGTCTACGAAGGCTACTCCGTTATTACCTCACAAAACGATCCATTCTGCACGTCTAATCCTTTATCGAGCAAATATACTTTCATCTTAGGTTGTGGTGAAACAGACTTAGCATAGCTCCTTTTTTCGCTATTGTTCCTATTCTTCAAATGACTACTTGTCATGAAGATTTCTTGCAATACCCACTAGTGTGAAACACCTCAGAAGTAAAACGCGTAAGGGGATGTCTGTTTGGGTGGCTTTAGTTAATTTTGTTCACTCTTGCTCTATAGATACACAAATAGATACCAAATGATGAAGTCAGCTCCATTCCATCGTTTGTGTTTCTGGAGAAATCTCACTGTTTGCTCATACCCGTACTGAAGAGCATTCATCTCCCAAATTGCTTGTATTTAGTGAACAGTGTTTGCTGTTTTAATGAAGAATTGTTACCTGGTATGGTGCCAAAATATATTCCTAATGAATGAATTGGGAAGACCACAGAATTACGAGTGACTTATAATACTCACGTTTCAATCATCTTGGGTAGCGTTCCTTAGGAGGACTGCAAATTTTGTGTGGATAATTTGCAGCATATGTTCCCTTTTCAAAACGTCACAGCTAGAGCCGGGAAAAAGCGATTAAACGCTAGGCCTACACATCTGCATTTGGCAGGTGGATCACGTAGACCCACAACTTCGGTCATTTTCCTGGTCCGCTTGATCAACTATTTCGCGTGGGAAGGTGTTAATCGGACCCATCCGAAACCTAGGTATTGTGTGTAATCATGCTGTGTTTTCAGTCCAAAAGTTTGAAAAATGCAGCCTACTATTGAAACACATATTTACGTTCATGCGGCCATGGATGAATCACGCGAACGAGCGACCCGGTTGTCAGCATTTATTGTCGGGCAATTGGTAACTGACCACAGATGATTAGTTCGGATCAACTCTGACAGACAATGTGATCATAGACATCGCGACAATCCAGATCATGATTGTACGGATACTGAAGAGGAACAAAATACAATATGTGAAACAGGTTAAAAGGTAGGACGGCTACACACAAGCGTACGAAAGAGTGGCAAAATTGGCAGCCACGATAAGTAAATAAAACAACAACAGAAACACCGGTTACAAGGTTAAGGGCTTGTTTTTTTCTATGACACCAATGTCATTTACCCTGATCTCGCATCACTTGCGTAACAATCTGCAATCAGATAGGCGTATTTCTTAATCAGATCTGGGGTTTAGCCTTCCACACCGTTGCCCATACTTCACTATTCCTCATCTTACATTGACTCTCTGGCTGCACGTTCAGTCTAAAGCAGGTGGGACGATAAGTGTACGATGTACCTCGCGATACATCAACAACTTCGAAAGAAATTGACGTATTTAATGCTATGTTATTTGGAAAAATGCTAGTTAAATAGAGCTTCAGTTATGCAGTGTTTCTGTCACACAGACGAAATGGTATACGTCGTCATACTCATGCAGCTGTCAACGGACTAAGCTCATTTTCCGTATACATATAAAAATGTTTATACCCACAGATAAAACAAAGTAGACATCGCTTGTCATAAAATGTATTTCGCCCTTACCCGACACACTAAATCTGTGTGAACTATTTGAAAATAACCGTATACCGTCATTATGATGACATTACAATTTGATGTTGACCACACAGTCGTCAAATGCAATGTAACCATTGCTTTCTGTTGCGCTGAGTTCCACTCACTTTAAGCGGGCGCACTTTTATCCAACTACCTGCATCTGAGCACAGTTTGCTTATCGATCACAAGCAAATCCGATTTACAGAAGTGAGAATATTTACAACTTCAACACGTCTATTACAATTTAAAGTAAGGCGTTCAGTGGATAAACTTATTTGGGCGTTCAGCGAAAGTGTTACAGTAAAGCCTGTGGAAAGATCTGACACAGTTCTTTCACTCCTTAGTTGTCACAATGTGTTTACTAAAAAGAAGTGAAACGGTCAAAATGACGTTTGATCAATTTATGCTAGAAGACGACTATAGTCAAATACAACCGCAATGGTTGTACGTGTGATAGAAAAGCGTCCGGAAATAAACTGGTCGTACACATTCCCTCAAGTTAGCCGAGAATTCACGGGCCTCCCGCAGTTGGATACTCAACTGGTGTGTGCGTTAGCGGTGCGGAATCACATTTTTCGCACGCTTCATATCCGAACGTATTAATCGGTGTATGAGCTTGGTTAATATGTGCTTGGGTAAATATCACAAAGTTTGAATAAGTGGAGGCTAACATAGGTATGATATGAACGAATGCGAAGGTGTGTTAGCTTCGCTTTGTTGTTCAAAAATGGTCAGTTACCCACAATCCATCTGCATTCGTGCCCCTTCAAGTTCATGTGCTCGAAGTAACCAAGTGTCCGTTTGACCACTTTCGACTGAATATCTCTGTTTTGCTAGTTGTAAGACAAACTGGCTGCAGTGAGCAGATGATGGGTGGGCCTCCGATCCGTTCAATCATCATTCATAAATATTTTATTTACATGTTAACTCGCTCTTCAATTATGTCCTACCGACCTCATACTGCCACCTATTCGACCGCTACCCACCAAACCGATACGGTTTTTCAACAAACGTCCACGGGATATGCCATGTCGCATTGAACTAAGCAACGTGGTGACCACAATTTACTAAACTTGGCTACGTCCGCTTAATGCTTCTTTTTCCTCCGAAAGTCTTAATTATCTATCGTTTTGGAACGCTAGTGCATATCTACTGCCAGCAATCTGCAGTCTGAAATTTGGTCGCATGCTATTTACCTAGTCCCGCAGCAAACGCATCCGGACTGTTCGAAGTGGTCACCAAAACAGTCGTACCGATCACTTTGGTCAGACGTTCATACATTACTTGATTCCCAGTGCGTGCGATCTTAAAGTGAACTGACTGTAGTATATCTGCTGTAGATTGTTGCCACAAAAAACTCTGATTATTCCACAGTCGTTCTACTGTTGCGATAAACATGACTTATCAGGCAATGGGTGTCACCTAAATGGATTACGGCAAAGTACTTTAATGCACTGCTTTAATTTTGGAGCCCCTATCCAAGAATGATTTTGTTCAAATATGTTTTCAACGGGGAACCAGTATGAAAAACTACATTTATCTTCTCATCACGCTTGATAACGAGAAATCGCATCATAACAAGTAAAATCCTATATTGACATCCTGTTCAGGAAGGACAACAAAGACGTGTTCCTTGTGATACTGAAACAGTAATCACCGATTTAAGCATTCCCGGTAGGACAGTCAACAATTCCACTTGACGCTATACGGCCAAATATCAATCAAACGGAAGGAAATGAGCCAATGAAAGTGCAGTTCAACGGACACCATGCAGCATGCCCCAGATACTTCCAATATGGAGATACAGTTTATGTGCGGAATATACGTCACACTGGGGAAGTTTGGCTACCACGCCTAATTGTCAATCGCAAGGGTTATGTTTTCTACCGAATAGGAGTTGAAAACTTCATCTGCACACGTCATGTAAAACACTTGAGACGGAGAGCTAATGGTAGCCAGAGATGCCAACGGTCCAACGATCAATTCCCCATTGACATATTGTTAGATACATTCTCGTTAACGCCAACATGCCAAACGCCCCCAGTCATCCCAGACGCTTTGGATTTTCCCAGGTCTAATCGCACTCGTCAACCAATCGCACGCGTTTGAGTGTTAACCCCACGTGATTACCTCGCTTTTGTTTAAAGAAGAGACGTTGCGGACACTGTTGCAGATGGTCAATGTACTTTTATCCGACCGCCTGTTCATTTGTCTTACCAGCCGGTATGGTCTGGTTAAATCGGATCAGTAGGTTTCTGCTTTCTGGCTGATTATTTGTCAGACTGGTCAAGTTTATGGTTAACATGACTCATTTGTTTTGGTCATCTACTGAGTGACAGAATTCCAGTGTACGCTCTTGAATCTCGTGTTCTGATTCCGCACGGCTGGTTGGGTTACAACAAACAACAATCTGACGACTTAAAATTAGCTTACTGATGAGTAGTCGGGGATTCGGTTAGCTTCAAGTTGGGCATCACCCAAAATTGGTCGCAGCTTTTGCATCCCCAAGGACTTTCCAATCGACCCCTTCAGAAAAGAAGCACCAGACTCGAGTTTGGCTCTCCTCAGCGCTCGTCTGTTCGAAAGGGGCTGACTTGAATGTCTATGGGTACGCAAAAACTACGATCAATTTTGGGTGATTTTCAACTTGAAACTTAAAATTACTAACCAGCCACAACTTACTTTTCGCAATGAACTCGCTAGGCAGCGGATGCAAAAGATATCATGCATTCGCAAAGGCGCTTTTCATTTTATACAATACGTAGATGCGCTGGTTTGTGGAAGTTATCCGCAGAAAGTAAAATCTGCCGTCAAAAATCGATAAAATTAGAGATCCGTGAATATCTGGGAAGATTTCGGTGGCATAACTCAAAAGTGTGAAAATCGTAGTCTTTCGTGATAAAAATGATCACGAGCCTTGCAATGTTTGTTCTGACTGATTGTTACTTGGTTTGTCCTTCATTTGGCGCCAAGAGTGGGAATACTAATGTTGGGTGTTGTGTCGGTGTACATGCATTTTTCTTTGAAGTAGCCTTCCATGTATGATTAGTAGTTAATCATCCTACTTTGTTAAACAATTTTTCATATATAAATTTCGATGAGACATGCGTTGATGCACATTTTGCCGGATTATTTTGGGGAAAGTAGATTTTTTGCCATATCCCATTTTAAGTGATGCGTTATCTACAGGGTTCCGAAGATGTTTTCCAGCATCGGCAGTTTTCGAACCTCAAAGGTTTGAGCAGTTGTGTAGATAAACACATAAAGGATCACAGTGTTTTATGAGTGCTTTCTTCAAGCATAAGCTCAAATAGTGGACACTTGAAGTATGATAATGTGTGTGATTTATGTTGAGTTTACGTGGTAGATGG
>JTDE01003299.1:61537-82346 GCA_014338405.1 Paragonimus skrjabini miyazakii | reverse complement strand
TGGCCGATGCAGTATGGAATTACTTGTGTTGTGACTATTTATGGTTGTGTTTGGGCTGAGATACTGCCAGGGCGCCCAGACCTTGACAGGAGAACGATTAGGGTTCTCAACCAAAGCCTTTGGCTCAAAAGCCTATACCGCAAGGCAGCGGGTGGGTGGCAGTGTACCAGAAGTGGTACATTTTTCGGAATAAGATGCCAACCTTCTTCCAACCCCCAACCTAGAGGACCAGGAGACTGGTTTGTCAGACCTCTACCTGTTGGCCTGCCTGGCATGAGTGACTCTATCGGTGTGTTAGCCACACCGTCCAGTTTAGCCCAATAAATCATCCAGATGCGCAAGCCGTCACACCGCGTCAAGGTCCAGTCTCGCTGTGACAGAATAATGTAGTAGGTATGGTCTACTTTGTTTGATTCTGCGGTTGCTGGAGTTTCTGGTTGGATGTGCCATCCGAGATGTTGCCGTGCCGTAGTCAATAAGGTATCTGCATTCTTTCCATTTCCGGTTGTGCTTAGTCTTTTTTAACTACTTTTTTCTTTTGTAGATTTTTCTTACAAGGTATTCTGTCCTGCTTTTTTGGTGAGCGGCGGCACGCGCCGCAACACTTTCTTGTCAAGTTCTTCTCCGTTTTGATTGAATGAATGAACCGGATGAAATGCATCTTTTGGTTTTATTCAACTGACGCAGACTTGAAAGCACAATCTTTCGCTGACCTTATGTGACAGTTAAAGATAGGATCTACCATTGACGATAAGGATGCATCGTCAACTGCGTGTAGTTACAGATTACAGCATCTACGGCAAAATCATCTTAAACTTGTTTTCCTCAAGGTTTCATTGTTATAGAGATTGGAATTATTCTGATGTACATGCCTCCGCGATGTCACTGTCCAGATAAATTTTGACTAAGTTAGTGGAAAAATCGGATGAATGAGCACTGGTCGTTTTCGGCCAAGCACTCTCAGATCGGGTTATCCACCCTCATGCTTCGACAACCGCAAGGGCTCCTTCAGTATAACAGGTGACTAAGAGGCACTAGTCACTGGCACTAACTTTGTTTTAGAACACTCAAGGTCCTTTGCCCTGCTTATTATGAAGCAGTAGAACCCCGCCCTTTCACCAGTCATTATTGTTTTTATGATTATTTTTTTGCGAAAAGTTTTCACATTGTTTTTTTTATCGTCTTCTGCAGTTTGCTGTTGTAACTATTTTGCGTTTCTTTCCAAACATGCAGCACAAACAGGAAAGTTCATCATTGATAGAATTTTATACTTAATCGGTCCAACGAATCCCGAATGCGACCATTTCATGGGGATCAAAAAAACTTGGAACCGAATGATCAAGATA
Organism: Paragonimus skrjabini miyazakii; assembly: GCA_014338405.1. Taxonomy (NCBI): domain Eukaryota; kingdom Metazoa; phylum Platyhelminthes; class Trematoda; order Plagiorchiida; family Troglotrematidae; genus Paragonimus; species Paragonimus skrjabini miyazakii. The sequence continues at coordinate 81,000 of JTDE01003299.1, read as the reverse complement.
TTTCGAGATTTTCAGGTTAGTGTTTCATTTCGGATACTTGGGATTCAGGTAACAGAATTGAACTTGACCGAAAATGACTCGCAAAAGGAAAATTTAAGTATGTCTAAAGAGGCTCAAAGGAGTGAAAAGAAATCCTCGAAATCCATGATCCTAAAAGGTTTGCTTCTCTATTTCGGTTACAATCCCGTTTAAACAGCTTTTAGTTCCCAAAAGTCGTGTGTATCTTACCCGGATAAAGATGCTTCTGCCTTGCCAGTCAATCGGCGTAAGTGACTAGTGATTATGACCCATTTTAATTGATTCATACATGGCTGTAAATTAGAGGGTGACTTCGAGGATTTATGCGCTTTACCTTGTCGACTTTACACTTTCCTGAAAAGCGTATTTAGTTAGGCTTAAGGATTGTAAATTCATTTTACATGCTTCGATGATATTGGATGATGCTGAGGACACCGGCTGCTAACTGTGCACTCTGAGATTTAAACCCGAAATTTCACATTTGACTGATGTCCTGAAAAATTGGTTTCCCCTCAACCACTACATCAGAGCAGAAAAGTGACACATGTTGCAATATGCTAAGCGTAGCGTGACCAGTAAACCGGTGGATGACTGGGCACGAATTGGGTTCTATGCCCCACAGATTGGGCTTTATATCTTTCACGTCTGTAGTGTAGTAGCCAAGGCAGAGAAAACGGAAGTAGCGGGAGAACTGTCTATTGTCGATGTCTACTGATGAACAGTCTGTGACATTCCACCATGCTGTTTTGAATTGTTTGGAAAAGCTAAGCAGAAAATGCCTTGATGATGGTCCCGAAGAGTGTTGATTTAATTTGGGAAGAACTGTATGCAGTATGTTTCCAGGAATGGACGCGGTGAACGAAGAAGTTAATGTATAGGGAAAGTTTTAAAGAAAACGTTTTCACTTTGAGATCAAAAATGTCAACATACTTCTCTGCTTCTGGCATCGTTTTTGGACGAATTCACTGTCGTTTCTCTAACAGTGACGTCACATCTGGTCTGTTTCGGCCTTCGATGGAACGTACTGACAAAGGTTCTGTTGTGATCTCTGGCTGGACCGTGTTCGTTGTCATCCGCCTCTAACGTGAGGTTCGAACTGAATCAGAGCCTATGCTTCAGCAAAAGAATCAGCATTCGTGCTTCTCAGCAACAGATATCATTAGAGAGCAGTTACCGAAATCGCTGTTTCGGATTCAGGTAACGATTAGCCATCGTCTCTTTTCCGCTAGGAGGGCGAGCATGAGCGTGCTTGGGTTTGCTCCTGAGTTCCACCTCATCAATCAAGGGGTCATAACTCGAGGATCTTAAACAGTATACTGTTAAGAACGGCCCAGAAACGGCGGACCAGTTCATTGAAGAGGAGCTTGAAGTTAATTTTTGGTTGTTAAATAATGATCACTCGTATGGGTTTGCATTCGTAGTCGTGCACGAAGGAGACCTTATAGAATGTGTGGTGTGCAGTAGCACTAACTCCCAATGCCTACAGGCTAAATCTGCTGATTTTATTGCGAGTAATATCACCCATCGAAGCGCGCTATTGAGTTTCTTGACTTGTTTATTTGATTGGAGATTTTAGGTTTTAGCCATATTGACGGCAGTGCATTTGTTGTGCGAGAAACTCTTTAGATGCAAAATATGGTTTCAGTCTCCTTGTGCGCAAGAGAGCAAAAGCGGTTGGTCAAACCGGCAAATGTCGCCATACCCAGACAAGTAAAGGCTGGCAGTTATCTTCGGTGTTCGTCAATAAGTGTTGTTCTATGTGCGGGCTTGCTTATCCCATGCGATGAGCGCGAGAGAGCGAAAATAGTTACCGCAATGGAGCCTTTATTCACTTTAGAACGGGACCGGGAGAACTGAAAAGACCAACTGATAAATCTGTGAAGGCACGTAATATAAATGTTTTGTCAATTTGTATAGACACAGCTTACACCACAATAGATACTTGTCGATAACAGATGGAAGAGGACGTTTACAACCAATTCACCCTCAAAAGGCATTGCCGCTTTAATGGAGGTTCGCTTCTATTCTGCTCGTGGTATTAAGTGCAATGCCCCAAAGTGACAGAATTCCATTCAGCAGTCAGTTGTAACCGGACTCTCAGTATAGGTTGCTCCCACTTTGTGATTGTGTCACCCATATAGCGCAAGCTTTTTAATAACTTTTTTGGCCCGGCGTAGGGTTGCTAAAGTATTACGGATGACTTAACTTATCCTGTCATTGAATACACTCGTCCCTGAGGTCAATGGCAATCCAAAACACAGTCCCTTTGTAAACCAATCAAGCGGTTTTCTAAACAAACATCACGTGCATCGGCACACAGTTTCATGTTCATGCCAAATGTAAACGTGAGCACTAAAACAGTACCACATATTTGACTTGTTGACCTCACGCTGCCTTGATACGCGGTATACAGTTCCTAAACGCGCACGTGGAAGTGTGCATAACGGAAGTAAATGAAGAAGTTAGCATGTGTTCATGAAAAAGGCTTCCTTTTCGACCTAACAATGGTCTCAATCGCACAGTGAGAAGTTCCCTGAGAAACATTCTGCGGGTCCTCCAGTTTCGGTTGGAATAACAGTTAGCGGTGTTCGAAACATTACTCTACACGACTAAAGGTGATTAGTGATCAGTAGTGGTAAGCACGGCTTTCCGTGAATGGTTTTTTGAGTCACTGACATTGAGCATTAGAGGTAACCTTCGAATTTTGATTGCCGGGCGACCTGCCTCAAATAGTTGAAGGATCTATTTCAGTTGACAAACGAATAAACTCGATGCACGTTTAGGATTTGACATCGTTGTTATGGCCAGTCACGAAGCGGCCGTAGCCCTTCTAGGTCTGGCTTGAGTAGCTGGTGCGGAATTACATACCCCAATAGTCTTAGTTCTGAGAACGGCAATGAAATAATGTTTCTTTGAATTGTAAACCATGCATTCTAACAAAGTCAAGGAATCATGTCATATGTTTGTCACAATCTTCAACATTCGCATTTGTTATCGATGTAATTAGGTGTGGTGTACAAATCGTCCTCAGTAAGCTTATCAGTATTCTTTGACAGCACGCTAACAGTTGATGGCGAAATGGATAGAAACTTCCACAGAATGCGAAAACACTGTATGGCTTCTCCTCATCCTTAGCGGTTATTCGGTGATAGGCGTTCTGTAAATCGGCCTCGCTAAAGATGATATGTTGAAGTATCTTTACGATCATCTTATCAATCTGTTGTGAGTAGATGTCGTGCCAAGTGTAGCGATTAACGATCTGATTGTTCTCTGTTATCATTCATTTTTGTGTGTGCTGTTTGTTTGAAGGTACTCATACTTGAGCATGCCAAACAGAATGTGATGGTGGAATGATGTTTCCAATCGGGCTTTTGTTGATTTCCGGTGGAATATCTGGTGTCAGTTTGCCTGATAGTGGTATACGTTTGGATGTTTAGTTAATTTCATTGTATGCCACGAACAAATTGCCTAAAAAGAACGACAGTTTCTTGCCGTTAAAGACATTTGAAATTTTTCGTGAACTTCGAAAAAGGGATGCCTAGGAAGTACATCGACGCAAGCTGTCACAACGAGACTGGACCTTGACGCGGTGTGACGGCTTGCGCATCTCTATGACCTATTGGGCTAAACTGGACGGTGTGGCTAACACACCGATAGAGTCACTCATGCCAGGCAGGCCAATAGGTAGAGGTCTGACAAACCAGTCTCCTGGTCCTCCAGGTTGGGGGTTGGAAAGAGGTTGGCATCTTCTTCCGGAAAACGTACCAGTTCTGGTACACTGCCACCCACCCGCTGCCTTGCGGTATAGGCTTTTGAGCCAAAGGCTTTGGTTGAGAACCCTAATCGTTCTCCTGTCAAGGTCTGGGCGCCCTGGCAGTATCTCAGCCCACACACAACCACAACCATGAATAGTCACATCGGCGCAAGGATTAAGTAGACTAGACAGCTAGATTCGATCCTAGTAGCAATTTTAGTAAATATAATAATGCGACGATGACCTTGCATACGGCTGGTTAATCGGGTACAGTTAGTAACACTTGTCCTGTGCGGCTTTCCACTTCTCTATCGTTATTCCCGGACGACAAGATTGTAAATGTTACTGTCGACTGCGTGATCTATCATAGCTCGCAAGTTTCTTCCTCCGATATTTCCATAGCCGTCGACAGTGAGAATGATGCCACTGTTACAGTCATAGAAGAATACACTGGCTTGTCAACTCTGATAGTGTTCTTGGACGACACCTCAGAACGTCACACGTTTTGGTACTGCTCTGTTTTACTACATCGCCTACGCACCACCTTTTCATGAGGAGATTCGAAACGGGAATGTCGATCATGGCCACAAAATTGACATATGTTGGTTGTGGCGACCGACAAGTCTTCTCAGACAGTTGAGACAGAAGACTGGATTCGATGGGTGTTTCGGGTTTTGATGTTGAAGCAGAACAGAAAGGAGAAACTGGTTGAATGTAATATGGTTGATGATGGACCATTTCAACGAACTGAGCCTTTTCAAAAGCAGGCTTTCGATCAAGTGACTTTTTCCTAAGTTGTTATTGACGTATATCGCTAGGTTTTCTCCCATGTATAAACACTTCTTGGATTACATTATAATTTTGTTCGGCAGTAACATATGAAGTTGTAGTCTCTGATCACTGGTTTCTGTTTTTGATAGAACGAGCTAAGATTTCATCCATTCTGTTTGCATGTTGTCTGAAGATGGTACTCAGGTTCTTCATCTGAGAATTCTATATACGTTTTCCTCAAGCGTTAAAGTGATGTCTTTGAATGTTGTACAGCCTACCGACTATTCATAAACAGTTGGAGAAGCTTCGTTGGTAATCGCACCGGGTTTATTAAGCTCATGCCCTTTCACGACAGTGATGAAGTTATCGAATACGTGTGTTCCAGATTCCACTGGTTTGAAGAGGTTTCATAGTTTGAATGGACGTGAAGGTAATCCGAGGCATTCCATTTTCACATAGGTGACCAAATCGTAATGTAATCAACGAACGATTGACTGTTAATTGTGAAGATCTGTGGCCAACGCATCGAGTTTTATTCATCTTAGAACTGTAGCGTGGAAACTGAAATAGCGAGATGGCAAAACATGTAGTAAAATTGTCATTTGATGATGCTTGTTGATTCACAGTTTATCACACTAACGTTTTCTTTATGATGTCATGTATTTTTATATACGTAATGTGAGTAGGAACGAGCATTGCATGGACACGCATACAATCCTACCAAGTATTACGCAATTAAAGTCACGATAGCTCTGTGGGTTGCCCCGGCTACTTTTAGTACACAGCGCCAACTAGTGGGTTCTGTTAAACATTGTTCTGCTAATGACCAGTAATTTCGGGTACCTTCCGCTGAGCTTGATGATATGTTGTCTTAATGTGTCCAGTATTCGAGATGAGATTTCTGACAACGGGTTCATTGATTTGAAATTACATCGCAATCAGTTATTTAATCATTGCATGAAGTATTCTGCTAGTTTGAGAACTAGTTGTCGATTTGTGCTACCTTTCTTAACATCACTACAACAGCAAGTTAACTGGTACGCAACGCTTGTGCGATTGCGGAAAAGTGGCCGCTTGGTAGCTTGATATGAGTGCAGACACCTACGTACAAACCTGGGCAAGGTTTGATCTGTGCTTGAGTACATTCGTCAGATGGTTGGCTTTAAGTTGCAAAATTAATATTCTATCCCATTTTTTGAGTCGTTTAAATTAACCCATTTGCTTTTGGTCGTCTACTTACAATTCTCAGTAAATTTTCCAGGATAGCCGTTTGCTAGTGAGGTATTTTCTAGCATTTCTTGTTCTGTCTGCAGTTCATCAGATGCGTAAGTACGCTTCACTGTGTAAGTCTGCTTTGATTAGACCACATTTACACGCAGACTACTCCATATTGCTTAACGATTTGCTAAACCCTTTAGCATACCATTTATTGACCCACTGATAATTATCTTTAAAAGCGCTGAACTGTTGTTCATTCCATTTTCTTGGGACAAATCTGTTTTTGAATGAGTATTGTTAAAAGATCTAAAAACAAAACCAAATGGAGAAATGTTTGTAATAATCGAAACACCGTGAACCTGCTGCTTACACAATTAGCTTTGAAATACTGATTTCTCTTCACCCACTCCGTCAAGACAAAAAGAAGACATTCGTTACGCTATGTCAACGTCAGTCGCAAACGTAAAACTTGAAAAATATGTAGACAAGGTAAATGGGAACAATCAGTGACTATACGTGTATACATTCACATTACGTGTTACTTAATCAGGACCAAGACAACCCGATAGGTTACCTTCACCACTTTTGTTCACACAATGCCGGAAACGAATTGTTAACATATCGCAACGTGTATTTATTTTCTGCTTTGGTGGATCAGTTAGCTTTGACCATACTATCCGGGACTTGCCACTCAATAATTACCAATAAGTTATTCACTTGCATTGGTTCTGACGGGGTAATCACAACTGCACCTTATGTAGACGACCATTATGCATGTAAGTTGATGTGGTTGTGTTCCATCGGAATTTATTGTCGTGAGGTATATAACTGTCTGTCTTATTCATTTCATGATTATCATGTATGTGATGTCTGTCACATACTGTCCTGGATGTAGGTAAACGTACATTCCAGGTCGTTAGTCCGAATAAGAAATTCACGAACACGCATTAGCAGGTAATAGGAATATAGCATAGTCAGGTCACTGAATCAAGTTTACTTAGGTTGCTAAAATGGTTTTGAACGAATCAAGAGAGTGAAGGGAAAAAACAGTAACTGTGGTGAAAGTTACATTTCTTCAGGGATTAGGATTGACACCGTCTGGTAAATACAGTTCAATCTTCGGTAACACGTTCCGCTAAAACAGATGTCCTTTAAACTGACTTAGGTACCGAATGTACGTTCGGTAGCGTTTTTTAGCAGAACTTCTTCGCTCTTCTTGACTTCTTAGACCTCTGAAAAAGCTCACCTTGACTGACAATACGAATTACCTTCCGTAATTTTGAACTACACCGCTTACCAACACTGGATTGTTTGCACAACAGGCAGTTTAGAATGTGTCCGCGTTCTCCAGGATCCATTGGCCTGCGGTCATCCTTAATTGAAGCGATTCTTGCTCATAGTCAGAATAGATGGATCTTTAAATGAGAATAATTCGGCTGGTATTCTGAGTCATCCACTTGTCTAAGTAGTTATCTAACGTTAAGATTCTTCTCATTTTCTGCCTCGTGAAGAACTTCATCCGAATCTGGTTGTTCTTGTAGCGTCCTAGTAAAATCCTATTACCTGGCTAGATATTCTTTTCCTAGGTACCAGCGCGATGGCTTGTGTTCCATTTGTTAAAGGTCTAGTTATTTTGCTTTGATCCCAAAGTTGGAATTATTTTCTGACCCTATACAATACGCTCAGTTGTCGCCATACAGCTGTTGTGAACCGCCTCTCCAGGTAACGAGCGTTAAAGGTACCTAAACGTAAGTTTACATTCATAGACTCAGATAATTGGATGCGAAATGCTCTGATGTTAAAGCGAGTGAGGGTGCAGCTATATGGCTTCTTCATGTCCTCTCGTGACAACCAGAATCAAAATAGTCGTCTCAATTCTCTCTGTGAACAAGGTTTGTTGGCATGGTGAAGCGAACTATCCTCTGCATTGACAGCAGTTCTTCAAAACACTCGTTTCGGTTGTGTTCACGGAAAAGGTTCGACAACCTCTGACGTTAGATAGTGAGAACACGATTGCAACCTAAATGACTTCTATGCTGGTAGAAATCTCAGGTGACCAAAGAAATCATGAAACGTCCCACCTTCAATATACCAGGATGCTTGGTTCCAAGCGGCGGGTTGGCATTCTAAAACTTTGCGTTGACTGTTCACATTGGATTAATCTAGTTTTCGTAGGGGACTTGAAGTGCTGGGTAAGCCCTTTTTTGTTATGGATAAAGGTTCTTTCTTGGTTGACGAACCCCCTTAGGCAGTACATATTCTTGGAAATAGCTGTTTTACTAACCGGGCGGTTTCTTTTGGAGTGTCCTTTTGTTCGTTGTTAGTAAGACAACTTATTTTCTGCATTATGCTTGATCTGGTGTTTTTACACGCCTTGCGCGGATGCGCTACTGCTTGATCCAGGATTACACTATTAAGTACTTGGACATGAGATTATTCTATTTCTGTAGGCGGTTTGTGATGGTGGCATTACAGTTTGCGACGGAGAGTTCATTCATTTAATCCGTGGTATTCACAACGCTGGGCTCATTGATTTCCTCCCCACATAGTAGCGCAGGACCATTAATCATTAACATAGTTTTCTGACAGTCTGCAAGGATGTCGCGCGATACGATATCTGCTAGAGTTGTGGAGTATGACCACACTATCGGTAAAGGATGTAGTAGATACAGTCGATACGTTTAAGTTGGATCGCATTTGGTTCAATACTTTCACTGCCAGAAACTGTTTCCACTGGCTCTAGTTGTGATATACTGACCATACATATGAGCTTTGACTCTTGCAGTCTAACAGTGTCTGATACATTAATAACTTACCATGAGTGAATATATCACTGCACCGTAGCCTACTTCTGAAACATCACTGTTCACGCGTAACCGGACGGATGCATTTGCATCACCGGGCTCGCTGCGTCTCGGTATCGATATTCGTTTCAGATGAAACAAAGCACCTAACCATCGGTTACACGATGGCATCGAAGATATCATTCTGCTTAGACAAGCGTTGTTGCAATTTGCGCGCAATTAATGTTATCGGTGCAATATTGTTGTATGGGTCCATAACGGAGTAAAAAAATGACAGCATGTTTCTTTTGGTGATTATTATATGCACTGAACTGGCTTGAAAATTACAGAGTTCCTTCTTGTAACTCCTAACACACTGTATGTGTATCTTAAAATGTTGAAAGTTGAACCGTACCGTCGTTTCACCCTGGTCACTTTCTTGTGACTCCAACAGGAGTTGTTGGTTATTACCCACTTATCTTGTGAGTTTATTTCTTTCTCTCATCGGCACGTTCTTTAGCTCTTTACAAGTCTAAGCGCGTCTGAAACACTGAGTAAACAGTTGCCGACTTAGAAACATCCGTCGGCTCCCTAAGTAACGTGCGAATCGTGGCGATCACGATTTTCTTTTATGGTTGGTCTTAGTGCAATTTTGACACAGTTTAGAGAAAGTGGGATTCCAAACATGTAAAAGCATACGCGGAATTCTTAAGGATACTCATTCTATTTGTCTTCTGGTCACCATAAAAGCGGCAGGTATTTACTATCCTTTTCGAAAACTTGTACTTTTTAAAACAACTTCACTATGAGGCATGTTAGTACCCTTCTCATCCCTAATACACGCAAAACGTCAACCAGTAAACTAATCGAATCAGTTCCAGGGACTAATTGACCGTTTAAGTAATGTGAAATACTCGGCTCAACTTGATCATCCGGCTTGGGTTGGTGAAAAAATAAAATGCCTTGATAACTACCGTCTGTGTAGAGCATTGCCAGTATCTGCTGCAACTTCATCCAAACCTTTATCATCGTAGTCCTGGACGATAGTGAGGTACTTTGTCAACATTTGAAGACATTTTTGAAATCTGTTGCCGAGTATCTAGAAACACTTAAGTTCAACAGATCAGATATTAGACAAAAGTACTTTAAAGAAGAATGGTTTTATAATGACCACCCTGTAAGAATGTAGAATGTCCCAACTTTGTCGGCATCTTCTGTTGCTCACTTTGCCCGTGTCATTCTTTACTTGTTGTTAACTCCAGGAGTTTCATACTTTGCAGTGCCTCAGTATAGTCGTGCAACTGAATGAAGTGAATACCAGCTCTAATCTCCGTTCTTGATCTGATCGCTCTCATGAGCGTTCACTCCAGCGTTATACACATTACATAGAGTTAAGTCCATTTGCCGGCCCTTTGTTCTATAGTCCAATGTGATCAAATATGCCCGACCCTATGAGTTTGTCTGCGTCAGATTATAAACGGGGCGCAAACAAAACTTATCTAACATGTCTTGAGCATGCTTTGTAGAAACAACGTGGTTTACTTCCAGCTGTCTCCTAATCGACCAAGTGTGTTTCAAATGCACGATGGCTTTCAACTCGACTGATTCTACATCAGACTCTACCCTGAAGGTAGTTCTTCTCAATTTGTTTTGAGTATGTGTTATCTCAGTTGACCAACCAAGTGAAATCTTTTTGTCGACTCCTGAATGGGTTTGACATCTGACCCACCGTACAAGAACGTATACACCTGTATACATCCTACTAGTCGCAGTTTATCTGACACGATTGTCAAAACCACTTGGGGAGGGCTGACAGAATTACCTAGTGTTGTGGTCGGAAGCAACATTGTTGAATGATGGTAGGTGGATTTGAAACGAGGGTGTCAAAATACATCAAACGATGAAATCGGCCGTCACATCCTCCAAATTTGCAACACCACAGCCACCCTTAATTGACCACTACGCGTCTGACCTTCAAGCGCGCGTTACTCAATTTTTCTTCTCGTATTATATGTAGCTTTTCACTTCATCAGAAACGTGGGGCATTTATCGGGGTTGTTTAAACCACCGCAGGTCGAGCAACGGGTACGAATTGTCGATTGATGAATGACGAGTCTACTTTCTCTTTACATCACAGATGAACCCCTCTACTGGACGACATTGCTGGAGCACGCATTCAGATTTTTCCAGCAAGTTTCATACTTAATACCCGACGCTGTTTCGCCGTACCATGTACTTCCTGCGTCAGCACGTGTCTAACTAAACATTATGTAATCATAAAGTTAGGGATCGATTTTGACAAGAAATCGTTCCAGCAACTTTGACTCATGTGAAGGAAAATGAGTAGCATTTTGATTGGAGCTATATTTCAGCTGCGTGAGCTTGGCGTTATAGTAGGCTTTTGCGTAGCTTCGTATGTGAAAGCTGTCGAATCTTCAGAAGGCAGACCTGATGCATCTCAAACTTCGTCTATAATGAATCTGGCGACCACGTAGTTTTAACCAAAATTTCGGTGACGAATACTGCTAACTGTTATACAACCTTCACCAGCATCCAGCACACCATAGTGTTCAGTAGCAACTTCGGCTGAGCCTCCACAGAACAAACAGGTTAGTTTGGTTTTAGTTTGTCATCAGATCGTTGTATCTTATGTGTAGGTAAATCTGCACGCTATTTGACAGCACGGATCACCACTTTCATTTCAGAAGTACGTTCAAACAGTGTTGGCTTACCATACTGAGCGTCACTTGAAATCGTTTCCGTCATTCTTTTCCTTGAAACCTGTACACGTTGCGAAATGGCATGCTTCCTTCTTTTCTGCCCGATGCATTTCTTCAGCTTGTGCACACGGAGTCTCATCCTTTTCAGCTCCTGCTGCAGTATGTGGATTTGAAGACCCATTTCCTTATTTTGAATGCTCTGAGATTCGCAACATCAGGTCGTTCTATCTTGACTGTATCTGTAAGCCACTGGCAAGATTTCAAATTGGTATGATTGTATTTCACCGGGTTTCACGCACCCGGCATTTATCAATATCAAAGGACCGCTTTGATTAGCTCGCGATGGTTCTGTGGGAAAAAAACATATAAATGAAATGCAATCATTCATGGGGATAGCCTACATTTAAAACATGTTTCTCTGATGAGGAAATTCCAGCAACGTATAGCGTCTTCTGATGAGAATATAACGTAGTTCAGTGAGTCACTTGTGCTGCAATTCACAAGGAAGCTTCCGTGAAAGATGGATAGGTTGAAACAGAAAACGTCGACAGGGCTTGTATCATTTGTGTTTTTTGGGAAATTCCTGAATCTATCATCTTGTTCTCTATAGCAAGATATGAATTTTTAAGTTTTCAATTAAAGCGCCTACATTACAGTTCTGAGTGAAACGGAACTGACGTAGAAGTTCGATTGTTTTACGGGAGGCAGTTTTTACAAAAATGGAATCAACATCGATGTCATACATTACTTTTGCACTCGCCGAAGCATGTTATGAGATCTCTGCTAGTTCGAGAAAGTCCTTATTTTGATAAATTGGGGACTGAATTTTGTGGAGGTTCCCATTATGTTTACTTGTCACCCAACACCGTTTTGTTCGTTAAATTTTTTACGTACCAGGTCGGACCCAGAGGTTCTCTGTCCTTATGTTTTTAGTGCATTTCTCACTCAATATTTTGTACTGATTGGCTTCGACGGCTTATATTAATTTTCAAAGGTGTGAACGTTAAATGTCGTGCAACGTGCTTTTCTGGCAATGATTTCCTCACTAACACATCTCTACGTCTTTTCCTGTCCTCCCCATTGGTGTTTTTTATACCGTTTTTGTACATGTCCACAACACTAATGCTTATGTCTCACGATCTATGGTCTCCTGAGACTTTTAATTGTAGTTTATACAACTCCGCGAAAGATCAGACCGCCATCTAAAATCTCATGTAGTTCAAAATCTATTAAGAACGTTGATACCGGGCAAACTTCTCACATACTGCGTGGGATAGTGAAGGTTTTCGAATAGATCGTCACATCCCTAACCTATTCTGAGATTTGGCCTCCCACGTTCTCACGTACTTTTCAGGCATATCCGTCTTCGTTGTATATTTCCAGAGTGCAGTTGTCATCTGAGTCAAAGACGTTCCTTAGAACTAGAAACACAACAATTGTCGATTTTTTGTACAGTTGACAGTGTTCTGGCATCTGGCACAGCGGGAAGATATACAGCTGAAGCGTGGATGAGACCCAGCCTGTTTCTGACGGACTTATTGTCCGTGCATCGAATTTTCTGTACGAACCAGTATAACAACGAACATCTTTGACGCGTCGAAAATCAGAGTAATCTCTCAACGGTTAGTATATCTATTGGAAACTTGTAGTGGTCTTGCTCTGGAATTCTGTTTTACATAATTTCTATTGCAGACTTCAGAAATAGATATTAGGCTGCCTCTATTTAGCAAGCTACTACGGAGTTTTCGAACAGCTGAATGAAGACGTTCTTTAAATTTGCGTTTAACTCTAATAAGTTTGCACTTTACTTTCAATCTTTTATAGAATTTTTGATCATAAATTCCTGTTTGTCTACCTCCATTCTGCTTTCATTAGCGTTTGTCGGCGTTCGGAAGAGCCCGAGGAAGAAAATGCTAACTGAAGTTAAGGAACAGTCTACTTCCTCTAGCACCGCGGCAAGTTTTCTCTGTTTGATTAAAAGATATCCTATGAGTCAACGCAAACTGTTGATTGTGAACGTTATTATCAGGATCCCAACTTTGAGGCTACTGGATCAGACCAGGTTTGCCTGTACGACTTCCGCCTGATGCCAGATGGTTATGTTGCAGTTGCACGCCATTGTAGATTGTAGGCCAATCAGTTGAATTAACGTAGCTTTGCTTCCTTGATTGCGTTGTTGTGGGTGTAGGATTTGTAAATGCTTTACATGTGGACAAATTAAATAAAAGTTCGGGGATCTAGACAATGAAGGTCTTATTTTACTGAACGATTTTTCTCCATAGTTCTGGTTGAATCTTTTGGCAGTTGTAGATAGTTTACAAGTAAAACCACCCAGGATGTGTAAATAGAAGTGCTAATGATATGTAGGACAAAAAAGTGGGTGTGCAGATACTATAGATATAGTCCACAATGCTACTGTCTATTTGCGCTATCTTCTACTGGCGGCCTAGCAATCATATGCGATTTCTTCACAATTCGTTGCTGCATATGATCCAAAAATCACTCCTCACTTTTAAAAACCACGAACAGAATGTGTCTAGTTTAATCACCTCCAAACATTTCAACCTCTGTGGTTAGTGTTCATCGCACAGCGGAAGGCGGTACACTTAATTTCCGACAAGCTTCTATTTTGCTGGTGCCATTGCACTGAACTTTTACTCTATTCTTTTCTCTTTTGAACTTACCTTGCTGTATATTTGTTGTATGACAGACAGTTTCGTTGTGAGTAGTATACTACTCACAGGTAGTATATTACCCACAGGCGACATTCAGAAACAAAAGGGAAAGCTCCGAACGCCAGGAAGACGACGGACAAGAAGAGACTATCGGAATAGTGTGTACGCACTACTGCAAAAGTTTCACCAAGGCGAATGACAATGATGTATGTGAATGCATGTCTAACGTGCCAATGAGTGTACGCGTTTGTGGTTTGGTTTTTGACATGACCTATACAGCGAACACGGATGGATCTGCTCCGTGTCCAAGCCTGGCCGCCTTGAACCGCCGCATGGCCTCCTGGCGATCGGCCGGGCTGTCAAACGCAGCCACCAGCGCCTTCTTCGCAGCGGCCCACTCCATCTTCGCAGGGCCTCTTCGCGCTGCATCCAGCACCACCTTCGCCCTGTTCTTCACCAGCGTCCGCAGGGCAGCTAGCTTCCCACGGTCGGTCTTGACTCCGACCACTTCGGCCACATCCTCGAAGTCCTCCAGGAACGCCCGAACGTCTCTATCTTCGAATGGCTGCGGCCAGAGTGTCTTCATCCTCGCGTTCGTCACGGCACCAGTTGTTGTGACCGCAACAGACGCTTGGCCTGAGAATTCGTTTATTGCGCAAACTCCCGTATAGGTCATGTCAAAAACCAAACCACAAACGCGTACACTCATTGGCACGTTAGAAATGCATTCACATACATCATTGTCATTCGCCGTGGTGAAACTTTTGCAGTAGTGCGTACACACTATTCTGATAGTCTCTTCTTGTCCGTTGTCTTCCTGGCGTTCGGAGCTTTCCCTTTTGTTCCTGAATGTCGCCTGTGGGTAATATACTACTTGTGAGTAGTATACTACTCACAACGAAACTGCCTGTCATACAACATATCAATTTACATTCCACCGAGTTTGCGTGAAGTTCCATGAAATAGGTCATGCCAAGATGCGGAGCATGATTAGCTACAGCTCAGTGGCAAAAGCCATGTTTATCTTCTTCAATACCGGAAAACCACAACATAAAGACCTATCTAATTATCAGCATTGCTAACTTGCGATCGCACTTTGCCTACATCTAAACCGGATCATTTCGTTACTCTGTCCTCAGAACAAGCACGTTGATTTGTATCTTCCGAGTGAACTGAAAACGCTGGATTTTGCGATGCAGACATCGTTTCGGAAGTGTTACAAACAGCCATTGCCTATCGATCGATCAGCTGTGATCTGTGGAAGCATCAGCTTAATCTGTCTGAGATGGCGGTCGTTATATGAGAACCCTGCCCGTTGGTGGTGTGCGTTCGTGTTATGCCTCGAGTTTACTTTTTCTTTCACCAGTGGAAATTACTTCTGAAGTGTATTGTATATGCTGGCACCATAGTTTTAACTGTATTATCGGTCGGACCCATATCTACATTTCGTCTGTTTTGTTTTAAACTGCTTGATACTTTGCATTATTTTAAGTTACGCTGCACATACAGTTTGTGGCTTCTCTAGCGGTTGTCTGTTCACGTCAGACGCTGATCGAAAGTTATTGTGAGACTTTCAAGCGTTCAGTAAAAATACCATTACCGTCGTCTCCGCCATATGGATATCTCTCTAGTTAAGCGTAATATCCCACTGATTTGTTTGAAAAAGGCATTTGCGTGGTGCCTTTGAGTTCAACTAATATGCGGTCATCTTTATAGATCTGACTATGAGTCTACATGCCATTGTGAGCCTACGTAAAATACTTTGTGTCTATTTCGTTACAGATGGAAGCCGTAGAGTCTTATTTCATGCAACACGGTGGTTATTCCGGTCGTGATAAGACAAGCAACCGTACATTATCCAGTTTGTGCACAAAAAGCGATTATTCCGGTCTCCCCGATCCGTTGACTTTTGAACGTTTGCTGACCGAACATAAGCCAATTCATTCACAGACTTTTGAAAAAGTTCAGGCTGATACATGCAAGCGTCTGTTTACCAAATGGCCTTTCTATCTTCGGTAAGTTCACTTATACTAACACGCACGAAGGTGACTTGATTCAGGTTTGTTTCCCGTTTACTGTGTTTGGACATGTGTATGCGGGTTTTTACCCACTGAACTACTTCCAGTCTACTTATGCGGACCGCCTTTTGTTAGTATTTACTATGAAAAACCGTTACACAGCTAAACCTAGCTTGAACCTCAAACTGCCTCGAACGTTTTTTCGTGCATGTTGTATGTTTGAGCGGTACCCACGAACAGATGGTTGTCATTTCGTACTATATCACCCCATGACTGGAAAGTTGGAATGTTCAAAACTTCCCTCGACACGTATAGTAATATTCTTATATTGTTAGTGAATAGTCTGGCAGATTTGATGATTGAGATGAGATCCAAATGTAAAAATTCAGGATTTAGGCTGGATTCCAATTAACGACAGAAACAGCATGCCCGAACGCGGCAAGCGCTCTACCAGTTACAGCGCCACATCAGAAGCTCAGGAATTTCACATTTGGATTCTGTTACCCACTTGTATCACGTTTGTGCATGCTGTTTCTGTCGCTAGTTTGAATCCAGCCGAAGTCCAGACTTTTCGCAATTGGGTGTCATTTAAATATATTTATAATCTGATCAGTCGCCTGTAATTGATCATTGTGTGCGATCGCTAAACTCACGTGGAACGAACGACAGTCTAATACAGACTGCCTCCATTTTGGAATCTGTTTATCTGCTTTGAGGATGTTTTCGTAAGGCAGTTTGTTTCATGAGCTGCAGTGTGTTTGCTCCTTTCCTTCACTCTTGGAACTTTTTCACTGTTCAATCTGTCCGATGAATGATCTTTATTCCTTATTCCTTTACCCTGTATAGTTTCAGCTCTTGTTCTTTCTCTATCCGGTGCTAACGATTCAGAAGACAAGTTATACGACAGTGCATCAATCAGAATGAATGTTACAAGTTACTGTTGTTGCTGCCATTATTAGCACAAGTGCAATGTGGGAACCAAAAGTGGAAGTTTCTTTAACTTACACAAACCTAGAGTCGCAAATTCACTTTGCATATCGTATCTCATCACATGACCCGATCACTTCGTTCATGGTCCTATTGCGCAACCTCAACCCTAGGCTGTTGACGTTCTCCGAGGCATTGTTGATGAAACGTCACGCACCGGCTTTTTGTTGGCAAAAGGTGCTGACGCAATCAATTTCGTTATCGTGGCGGTGAACCCTGATTACACCCATTGGATGTTCGTTCATTTAACTGTTTTGTCGCCAAGCCCTTAACCTATATAACTGAAAGTTCTATGTAATCGACTGATGAGAATGAACGAAATGCTTGCATCTCGCAATGTATGTCTTCTAGCCGTTTTATCACGTGTGTCCGTTAAGTTTATCCACCGGGGATAACCTTTGGTGGCTGGCAAAACTCACGTTTATTCCAGCTATCGTTATCTTGGCCATTTTGCCTTTTAGTTCTTTTATTTTCACTTTTTTTCGTTTTTGTCTTGCGCTTACAGCGCTCTGATTGCGTGATCATTTCAATAGGTAATATATCTATGATTGTTATTGTCGTCGTTATAATTTTTAACTGTCGCTTATAATTGTTAAGTATGCTGAACGGAAATCAATTTTAGGTCTTTAGACGGACGCTGACTAAGACTTCGTTGGTCGCGAATAACTTGTAAATACTCGGTGGTGATGCTCTTTGGCGATGTTTTACATTTGACTTGACAGCTTGTTCAGAGTAGATGATCCGGTTACAATTTTGGAGTGGTTATGTTAGCAACACCTGTTGCACTATATGAAACTGAGAATAACTAACCAAAGGTGTTAGGACTATGTTTTAATTGCTAATTAGGGTAAAATGGAGACACGTAAATACCAACAGAACTGGAATCGATATATTGAGTTATGTAAGTTGGTTCGAGGGTCAACTGTTTAATCGGAATTGTGAGACATCTTCATGTTGGGTAAAGCTTACGGCTTATGTACACCTGACTTTTTGTTAGTTGGAAGTAAAGATGCGCGAAGTGAACGAGTAATGAAACGACAATAAATTTAACCAAAATTAAAGCCTGGTAAGGGTAATATAACTTGGGCATGGATACACACGTATGAAGGAAGCACGCTTCAACAGACACCAACATGTTGGCATTGACATTGGAGGTCGTCAACCGCATCAATGTGGTCCAACTGGTCTCTTTGTTTTGAGTCTCGGATTATCATCAGAACCTTATTTATCAAATCTTCGTTTAAAGTTGTCTACCATGGTATCGCAGCTTCAGCAAGTAACTTCGGAGACTGTGATTCGGACTAAGCTAGGAATATGTGTTGGCCAGTACGTCATTCTATAGGTTAAGAGAACATAGCCTATAACATGTCGTTAGTACCTCAAGGTTTGACACAATTTAACCCTGCCTTCTGAATGATAAACTAAACAAGGTGTTGAAGCACGCTTTGCGATCTCACTTTGTGCACAGTCAGTTGATTGAAGACTGAGTTAAATCTCAGGAAAAAACTTTCCAGCTGAAACGCTCCAGACAACCGGGTTCATCATCATTATCATCATAGACAGAAATACATCAGTGGTTCACACTGATGCCTAACTGCTACACAACCACGAAGAAGAAGAAACAAACCCTGTTTAGGAAGAAAGAAAAAAAGGGAGAGGGTAAGGGACATAACCGCTAAGAATAGCTACGTCTACATTCAAACATACAACATCAAGGCGCCTACACCTTACAAACAAACAACCAAGCTGTAAGTGAAAGTAAAACGTCATCAGCAAGACAGCTTCCTTGCGGCTTTCACCACCCCGCGTCATTAAGTGCACTCACTTCACAAACAACTCGGACAAACAACGACAACATTCACGCCACTGAGCTCGGTTAGCCGCCATCTCACATAACGTCTCAAGCCACCGACTCTGTGAGTCGCGAGGGCTCCAGCTCGGAAGGGGAACCCGATCTACAGTAGCCAACCCCTTCGTGAACGATTTCATTTGTCTACGCCTGGTCATCATCCGTCCACCTCGCACCTTGCGCCAATCGATCGCAGCGTCGGTAAACAGTGCTCAGTGTGGCAGACGACTAGCTGGCATCCTTAATAAATGGCCTAACCATCTAAGTCTGTGCAAGTGTAAGGACTGAACGAAAGAACTCGTTTGACAATCAGTGCCAAACACCCGATTCCCAACCTCCTCGTTGCTCACTCGTTAATGCCACCCGATACGAGCGACTGAACACAGACATCGGTGATCAAACACCTGAACACGGTTCACGTCTTCTACCCTGGGTGGCCAGGTTTCGCTGCCGTATAGTAATACAGCCTTCACTGTTGTCTGATATACGCCACCCTTAAGCTTGAGAGAGATGTCTTTCTGTCGCCATAAGTGCCTCAGATTAGTGAACACCGCTCTAGCCTTGGAAATACGCGCCTCTATTTCAGTCCCTACACCTCCGCCGCCGCCACTGATACAGCTTCCTAGGTATACAAACCGGTCAACAACCTCCATGATTTCATCATTTAACA
>JTDE01003299.1:31012-47702 GCA_014338405.1 Paragonimus skrjabini miyazakii | reverse complement strand
TGAATGCTCAGATCGGCCGCCTTGGTGAGGCCGAATCTCGTTTAGGTGGCAAGCTGTGGATAGCGTCACATCGGTCAGATAATGGTGGACGATTGTTGCAACTGTGCACTGAGTATCAGCTATTTTTAGGCAGCACTAGTTTTAGGCATCGTTCACGTCCTTGCAATACTTGGCGCCCGTCTGCTCCGAATCAGGCTTGATCTCAGATAGATCACATAGCAAGGTGTAGGCGCCTTGATGTTGTATGTTTGAATGTAGACGTAGCTCTTTTTTAGTGGTTAGGTCCCCTCCCCTCCCTCGTTTTTCTTCTCTCTTCCTAAACAGGGTTTGTTTCTTCTTCTTCTTCTTCATGGTTGTGTGGCAGTTAAGCATCAGTGTGAATCACTGATGTATTGCTGTCTATGATGATGATGATGATGATAATGATGAAGCATTTCGCCCAGTCGTTAGGTGCAACGTCCCCCAGTTTGGTCGACGCGGGTTTACTACAACTTGGATCTTCCTTGAGGTCAACAAAACGTCTCGCTTAAGATTGAAAGTCACTTATACAACCATCATCTGAGAAGTTTCATTTCGAGATTTTAACCACTTGGAGTGGAGACCGTAGACATAGTGAGGTCCTTGGGCGTCGCTTTTTGCGTTCTGTCCCATGTGTTGGATGGTACCAGTGGTTCGACAGCGAATGATTAAGATATGTGTTGATGATTGTGAAGATCTAACAACCTCATTCGTTCTTCCTGAAAGTGCACATACTTAAATGGCTAGGCCACTTTTTATAGGTGCCAACTTATTATTTGCTACTCTGTACACTTCTTGTTGGGCTTCCAGCTCACTGTAAATAAATGTGAGGTGATCGGCAAATGACTGTCATCGGTAACTTGGAAACCGCAGTTTGTCTGTTGAACTGGGGAAAGTGTGACCCACCCGCCCTCTGGCTAGAGATGTTTACGTTTTCTTTTCACTCTAACCATACCGAAATGATGATTTATGATGCCAGACAGTAAAGGCCATGAGAAAGCTTTCTGGCCAGTGCTACTTTTTTTTTATCCTATCAGTTATTCAGCTCGACTGATTGTTTGAACACAAAATCTTCGGGATTTCGCGAACTAGACCCTCTCATTATTTTTGGGGTGTTTTTGTATAATTTCGTTTTATACGCACAAGTATCATTTTTGACTGTTGATATATCGCTGTCGTGGATGCTTGTAATGGTGCTTTTTACAAATCCGTTACCCACATTCAACTGAGTCCGTTTTTATCTTGGAATTCTATTTCCTTCTTTACGTTTCTTCTCAGTATGGTCTCACAACGAGCTTGCACGGTTTTCCTGGATTTGGGAAGATTGCACAACTTTGGTGGATTACACGGTCGAGACCAGTTACGCAAACAGCCCGCTTTTGCAAAATCTGCTTGGTAGTTTGACTGCCAGTGGTGGGCTAGCTGCTGGCCGCGGTGGAACCGCTTTAGCCAGCTTGCGTCAGGTTGCTGCATCTTTGACACAAAATGCACGGGAAATATTCCGAATAATTGCCGAACATCAGCTGAATGCTCCTCTACATGAGACACGTGGAGACAATGTTGGTAGGCTTTAATATTCTGTGTACCTGGTTTTTGACTTGCGTTTGCTTTATTTTAGAATGTTTTGTCCCTTGAGAATTTATCATTAGTTTACGGTTGATAGCGGCAAGTTTTTTTTTGGGTGCTCACCGTTTTCTGAAGGATTTTAACAATTTAACCTCCGACTATTGTCTACACTGGTTAATTCGGAGGTTATTAATCGGGTCCCATAAGAACTGGCAAGTAAAACGTTGCTTTAAAAATGCCACACTTATCTACATACTGTACTGATGATAACTTCAGATACTTACGTTCAGTTAGAGAAAGAACATACTGAAATAGTCTTTTTGTCGGTAACTGATCACACATCCATCGACTGTTGAAAGTTATCACTCTTTCTCCCGAAGGTTGAGATGAGTTTGTTCATGAGTAAAGGTACAGTCCAAACACTGGGTTAGTGATGCTAGTAGTACGATCGACTAATTTCGCAGGCGTTCGTCGGATTCAGTCCAGGCAATCACACTAAGTGTAACAGAGTTTTGACGTTAATTTAATCAACTAATCAACCGTATGACCTGAGACAGCGTAGCTCTTCTGCAAAACTGCCACCACTTCTGACTTGGAGCTGATAACGGATAATCCTTGTAAGTGTTACCATTGACTGCATTATTTGAGATAGTCAGTTTACTCCCTTTTTGTATTCAGGTGACTTCGTAAAATGTTTGTTTCCATTCCCCTGATCCGCTGGAGTCGACATAATATCCGTCACTCTTCTTCCTTCAAACGTGTACATGACACAAATTTGGATGACCGTCACGATTAAACTTTGAAGCGGTTTGAAAATCACACCCACAGAACCACTGATGGCAGACAGGTAACAGACCACAGTTCTTTGGTCCTCCTGGTTGGAGGTTGGAAACAATTTGGTACCTCTCTCCGGTAAAAGTATCAGTTCTGGTACATTGCCATCCACCCTCTCCCTTGTGGTGCAAGCTTTTGAGCCAAAGGCTTCAGTTGAGAACTTAAATCGTTCTCCTGTCTAGCTCTGAGCCTCTTGCCAGTATCTCAGTCTACACACAACCATGAATACTCACGACACCGTTAATTTCATACTGCGTCGACCGTCTCGCGGTATAAACCGGATCGCGCTACCTGCTGCATACAGCAGAGGAGATGAGCGGAATCATGCTGTTGCTAACTCCTCCTCCACCATCCTATCAAACTGAACTCTCGGGCTCCTCCCGACCCCTATTTCTAGTGACTACCTTGCAGGTCCCATAACTGATGTAGCTAATTATAGTAACAATGTACCGATAAGTCCCTTTTCTTACCACTTACCCTCAGGCCTTCCTCGTCCCTTGTTTAAACCTGGAATGCGAACTAACGTCTTTGCTTTCAACGTTCGCACTCCAAAACAAGTAGACCGACAGACCGCCTCTGTACGAACGTCAGACTCATCGAATATCGGTGTCTACTGCATTTCAGAGATTAGAATTAAAGAATGGTCAACGTATGGAATTAACAGCACCTGCACTGTTTACCCGATACTAGTTTCACACTTCGGGCGTTTCCACGGCCGCCTCTGCCGGTCACGCTGTAGCAGGTACAGACCTCAGCACGACGGCCATGGCCGGATTAGTAGATTGGATTCCTGTTAACATTAGACTTTATGCTGTCCGCTTGGCAAGTTCTACTAAGATCAAAGGGCTTTCAGAAATCCTTTCATTGTGTCCGCTTACACTCCAGCTGACTGAGGTGACGTCGGCGTCACGGACGCCTTTTACTCAGATCTGACCGCTCTTCTTCGGTCGACACATGGTTCTGACTTAGTCGTTCTGACTGGAGATATGAATACCCGGGTCGGCCTCTTTGGTGAGGCTGAGTCTTGTTTAGGCGACAGGTTTGAGATAGCATCACATCGCTCGGATAATGGCGGGCGATTTTTGCAACTGTGCGCTGATCATAAGCTATTTTTAGTCAACACTAGCTTTATACATCGTGCACGTCATTGTTATATTTGGTGCCTATGTTCTCCGAATCAGGCCTGGTCTCAGGTAGACCATATAGCTGTTATTTATAGGTGGCGTGTTCCCATTCATAACTGTCTTCCTTATTAGAGCACAAACCTGGTTCCATATCGTGGTGGTACTGTACTACTCGGAATTAGGGACTTCGGATAGCCCTAGAAATGGTACTCGGATTGAAACCTCCACGCAAGTAATAAGCAGAAGACCTCGCACTGGTTGCAGTAAGCAGTTCATATTCGTGAGACAATAAGCCGAATTTATGGATGTACAACAGTATTAAAGAAATCATAGTCACTCATTGGCTGATCATATGGACACATACTAAGTCATAAACTGAACGTTAATTGGTGCAATACGGAACAAAGAAATAAGCGAATAACAGAAGGCATAACACTGAGACGGGTTGTCCAATCCTGATGCAGTATCTTCAACGCGACGTTTGGATTGGTCTCTTGTTAGAACTCTTGTTGTGTCGGGGTTTGGATAAGCGGTGAATCGAGTAGATTTTCATCACAGGTACGTTGTCGTTTCGTTCTTACTTTCGATGGGCAACAACCCCACCGACATCAACGACTAACTGTTGAGAAACTAGTTATGCCGTCAGTAAAACAGAAGTTCTAAACTAACTGTAAAAGCATGCTCAGCAGTTTCCACCCCGAAAGTCCTAGTAACCGCTGGGCCGAGATCTCACAAGCAATTTGTGAAGCAGACACTGTAGCGTGAGGCACGGTGATTTGTGGGTTAAACAAACTGGGTGGGAGTCAGTTCTTCCGCAAGGCTTTTCTTTCTCTGAATGCCGTTTTTTCAGGCTGACTTTCGTCCATTGGGCTACTTACGTCAAATTAGCTGTAACCGCTGCGTAGCTTTGGGAATTCTGTGAGTAGTACACTTACTTTTTATGATGGAAAACTGTTACCCACCTATGGTCCGCATCAACTGGCTTCTAGCGCTTTAAATCAGAAGTATGATAGGTTTTCATGTGTTGTATGCGCCAACATTTAAATGCATGAACACGAATTAGACGTTTTTTTTTACAGTTACTTTACACTCATTTGTTCCCATTTTTGTTGCACAGATGACTTTATCATGTTTTCCGACCTTCTAATTTCATTTCGCTTGCGCGTTATTACTTGCTCTGAATACACTTTGCCTTACAGGTATGCCGTTAGAGGACCTGTACTGGCGGTGTCGGGACGCATTTTTGACCAGTAGTGAGGGTACCTTACGGGCACAGTTGACTGAATTTCGGGATCACAAGCTGATGAAAATAAAAAAGGTAGGCAGAAATGAACCCATGAGAGTATAATCTGTTGTCTACTGTGTGTATGATTTGTCGTTGTAAGATGCTTTGGTATTTCTGATCGACATTGCAGATCTCATTGCAGGCCAGGTTTAAATACGTTTTTGTTTCCTACATCAAGCACTATCGAAAAGTATCTGAAGATCTTTATTATCACTGGCATTTTTAATATTGAATTTTTATCACCTATTCCGTTGCAATCTAGTGCATGCAACTTCCCTACTTCTTATAATCACATCGTGGAAAATAATACCATTCGTTTTGTTGCGAAGTGCACAAGCTTCATGATACTGACGTTCATTGGGCTCTAGAAACAAGGTTGCAGATGGACGCGGTTTCTCCCTAGCATGGTTGAATCAAAGTGGTTAATTGGCTTGTCATTTTTCAACCCCTCTGGACATCTTGTCTACTGCATTTCAAACGGATTTGTCACCGTGGCCTGAGAGGTTCCTTCGTACTGGTCGACAGCATGTCTACTGCCAACCACCCCTCCTCGTTATGGTCAGTCGTTTAACCTACCACCAGGCACAACTTACCCTTTCATTGGTGTAATCTCCGCGCCATCGGTCATACGGCTAGCGTGACCACGACTCTCCATTGGCATATTTTCTTTACATCACTCACTCTGCCTACCAATCTACCCTCTTCTCTAACGAGCATGTGATTAGTATAAGAATGACTATTCCTTGCTTGAATTCGTCTGAAGTTCGTGAATCGCCCGTTCCAGTCCACCAGTTCCACTGATTCCCTAATCAATAGTCAGTACTCTTTGCACAGCGTTAGTCCGATTATCATCAGCTAGACAAACAAATGTAGTTCTTATTGTGTTACGTCTTACTTGACAGCGCGAAAGCTATCCCGCGAACGCATATCAAGCATAAAAACAACATTGTTGACTGCTTACAAATCAAAAGCCAAAGTGACTTACAACAGACTACATTTATTTCAATTTGAACATCATCCACAATTGGTCGCAGCCGTCGCATTCCCATAGACTATCCAGTCGGCCCCTTTCGAAAAGAAGCACTAGACTACATTTAATCGTTGTATAAAGAAACTCCATAGATGCCTTTTGTATTGCGTACGTTCCTGGTGCTTGTCATTCATTAGGTCATCGAATAACCAAGCTGCTGACACGCGCCATGCTAACACAAAATGCAGAATCTCCAATACTATCCGAAATCCTTTTAATCTAGAATCGAAGTTGGTACCCTGAAACTCTGGCATCGGGGTTCGCTGAGGAGTCTGATGAATCATTGAACTCACTACAAGTTTTACACGCGGTGCCTGCGGGTCGTTTAATGATAAACATATACCTACTGGCTTATGTATTGCAGGCAATATAATGTCATTGGAAAATGTGATCAATCCTCTGATAAGACACATTACATTAACAGCTGTCAATGGGCTTAGATATACACACAGAACTGTCACGGTCAAAACAAGCGTAATTCTTACTGAACCGCTTGTCGTGTTCGATATTCTTGAGGGAATCACGAGAGCATAGAGGCCGCATATGACTGTTTCTGTTGAGCTTTCTAAAGACTAGGTCTTCTCAATATTTGTATTAGACCTTTACAACGACTCCGTCGGAATACCGATGCACATATTGAACCATATCGTATAATGGAAGAACATTGAGGGCAACGATCGTAATTTGCAACTCCTGAAAAAGTTTGGATAGGCATTACTGAGCCGATGAATTTTTTTATGAATGTCGTGGAAAGGTTAGTCGCGGTACGGTATTCAATGAACGATACACAAATATATTGCGTGTATTTAAGGAACAACCCACTAAGCATTTGCCATTCTGCTTCTGGGTAACTAAAGCGACTTTTGTCAGAAATTTACTTGAGGCAAGGGAGCGGTATATAGTGCACGATCTTTGTTCCAGTTGATTTCCAAACAAATGTCGCTACCATTATTATCAATGGATTAGTCATCCTTATGTCCAGAAGTACTTGTTTATTAGATCAGCATTGTTTGCCCCATGCTAGTGGACATATCAGCTGACACCTCGTAAGTGATTAATTATTATTCAGTCGTAATTTTTATTTGGCCATTATGCACCTGGAAGATGTCGCGAAATCAGCTCGAACAAAAAGTAGTAGTTAGTTGTTTGTCTACAATTTTACGCTGCGTTTACCGTAAAATGGATTTAACAATATCAAAGTAAGATATCGTTCCAGTTATTATCGTCAAACTTGTAAAACGCTGCATTAACTAATCGGTCTTCTACGAAGTACGATTTCATGTTCCACATAATTGACACTTCATGAACCCGCCGATTTCTTTGGTTTCACAGGGAGCAGATGGCACGGAACTATTGGTCATTCCAATAGAAAACACGAGCTTACGAAAATTCGTGGAGAACTTTGACACATTTTGTTAGCTGTACAGTTTTTACATGAATAAACGCGTATTTATAAAGATGTACTGAAACAAGACAAGTACTTGATATATTTGGTTTTCGACACCACACTTGACGGGCATTATGTTGCGTACCGGCAGGTTGGCAGTGCGCATTGAAATCCTATTTTTCTCTTCTCTCGCATGCTCAAACTTGGGGTGCACAAATATGTGTGTATAGGGATTGATGATAACCGGAACAAGAAAGTTATTCAGGGGATTCAATAAAGTGTGCGGATTCTGACGAAGAGGTTAAAACTAAGGAATATTATGGAAGGGGAACCGAGTATGTCAATACATAGTTTCACACAGTACAACGGTTAGTTTTTTTCATGGACAAGCTACACTACATTGTCTTGCTTCAGATGTGACTTTTCAGTAAGGGAGATCCGATTGTGATACCCAACGAACTTCTCACTTTGTTGTTTAGTGTTCCACACTCGGCTTAGTTGTGATGCGCATACGGTGTATTGCGTAGCGAAGATTTCGCCACTTGTCCTCTGTCATCCTGTACAGAAATCGAAATTAAAAGCGTTTGTTAAAAGTTAACTTGTTTCGTCATTGCTTTTGTTGTTCTCATTTATAGTATACATAGATGAATATAGTTCGGTTATTATTTACAGATGTACGTTTGAGACATCATTTCACTTTAAATTTAGTCCGGTTTTCTTACAGTTCCTTAACACAATTTAACAATGAGACGACTTTGTCTGTACCACACGCTTGAAAGTAAATCGCCACTATGTTCAAACAATATAACAAAACTGATTTATTTGTAATGTCTCACAAACGGCTTAAATCTAATTGAAACGAATATGATCAACTTTTACTGCTACCCCAAAACTAAAGCATATTCAATTATGCATCCGACTTTTGCGCCACTACTTGTTTGTCCCCATGTAAGACACGTTCATGTGGGCTGGCCGCTGTCGAGGCAACAAGACCTACCAGGACTTACAACCTTGTGTTGGATAGTTAACGTTGTTATGAGAGGGCTGCGATTCGATTCACGCTTCTTATTGTCTATACTGATAAGTACTGGTGTTATTACGACAGGTCTCCGAGATATCATCTTCGTACGTTTGTACTTATCCATTACTTTGCTGCTCCGTGGATCACTGTCAGGTCCAGCGACAACCCACGGGTATGGCTGTAAGTGATGGTGATGGTAACCCAGGGAGCTTTAGTGAATTAAGAGAGCTAACAAAAATTTCCACTGAGTCGTAGAAGACAACGATGACAAATAACCGTTTGCGAACATTTTTCATCGGATCAATGCCGTTACGTATGTTCAACAAAACTAAATCAGTACTAGGACAATTTCCGTTGGTCCGTACCATAGGGTACAACATTCCAAACAAACAAGTCACTGATGATTGTGATCATTGATGTAGAGATCCGCTCACAGTTGGGTCACAGAAGCCGAGATTGAAGTTAGCGATTTGACCTTTGGCCGCGGCTACTGCAAGGTTTGTACGAACTTCTTCTGAGAACAAAGGACCGAATTGTGTACTCGAATAGCAATCGATTCCGCGGTGGCCAGCATTAGAGAGTGAATTTCATGAGTACATAGAACCTTCGAATATCTAAATGAGCATACCGACACCAATGCTTAAAGAGCTTCCACTGCACTGTACACAATTCACAATCCATGTACAACGACGAGTTGTATGGTCAAGTTGCGATGGGGTACCTACTAGGCCCACAACTAGCAAGTATTTTCACGGGTAAACTGGAAGGTCAACAGCTAACTCGCACTATTGAAACTGTGTTTCTATGGTCAATACATAGATGATATTTTCGTTTTGCTGAACTCGGACCAGGATCTAGCCGATGTTGTACAAACACTTGATCAAACACACCGTTCTATCATATTCACTTTTGGAACGAATTCGAATACCACGTCCCATTTTCTAGGTGTAAGCTTACAACGACAACTAGATGGAACTTTTCAACGCTCGATACATCGCAAAGCAACATAGACTGGGTAGCGCACACATTTTGATAGACCTGTGCTGCCGGAACAGAAGCGTAACCTTGTTCGATGTCTTACCAGCAGAGCAAGAAAAATCTGTCCCACAGAGGCAGTAGAAAAATAGTTAAAAAAACAACCATTGTGCTAAGAGAAAATGGCTATCCAGGCCATTCTACAACCCGGAACACGATCGCCGTTAAATCATGTGATCCGGTTACCATCGTGGAAAAGAAAGCTGTCTTCATTCCTGTAACGTTCAGGAGTGGTACCCTGACAGAAATACTCAACCACCGACTGTCTCAGACTGTTAGACACACCCTCCCGGCGGCAACATTAGGAAACTGGTTCACAACTTCTCCCCTGTCGTCGACCGACCTGTACTTGTGCATTCGTCCTTCTGTTGTACAGCGGAATATGTACGTCAGACAACTGGGCGTTTGTCAAAACGAATCAAAGAGCACTATCCTGCCTAACTGGAGACCGGAACAGAAGCATTAACTGTGTAGTAGCTGCACATTTTGTCGATACGGATCGTCATGTTGATCAAAAGCAGACCTTAAGCATAGTTTACGAAATTCCGACCAATCACACTAAGCTGGTCAGATAACGAATGCTAGCCACCGCGGATTGATTTAATTGTGTTGAACACGTACAACTGTATTGATCTTATGAATTATGAAAAACAAAGAAACGTCTTCCAGTCGGCTAGTCATCACTATCGGTAACTTTTCGACACCAGCTAGCAATAACCGATGCCGACGACTTTCCATCGTTTTTTACCTGCATACTTAAGTAATCATGATTTTGTCTTAATGGCGCCATGACGAGGAAGATAATTTGTTTGAGGGGTACTAGAAGAACAGCTTAGTTTGAAGAGCTAGCAATCGTCCAGGGGCGGACGCGCCTCCGATCACTGCTTGCTGTTATGCTTGATGATGTATTTACTATTTTGTGAGTAACTGCGAAGTACGTTATGTCGTAAGAGACTGTGTATTAAGTGAACTCAAACATTGTGATTTAAAATACAGTTGTAAATGATGTTGGTGTATTTCCCGTTTTCTTCTAGTCTGAAATAGTCGACTAGAAAAAGCAAAACACTATTACCTTCATGTAGATAAGCATTAGAGCTTAGGTAATCTTATCACGTTAATTTTATGCTTTTAAGCGTAACGATTCGGCAGGGACTGCGTATAAAATCAACCGCGTATCAACGGCACCGAAGAAGGGTCACACGATAGAGGACTAAGACCTCGGCTATTCTGAATACTGCTATCTGGACTTGTGTAGCTTGATAGTATTCAGTCTCATGCGACAATTTGTCGAACGCTAAGCAACGCGTTGTGATATAGAAACTGAAAACCTAGTTTACAGAAAACACTGTTATGACTATTAGGTATAAATTGAGTTACTTTTGCGCTTGTAACACTCTGTTTTTCATTCGCACTGTGGCCGTTCACACCGAACACTTTCATATAACTCTCGCCAATTGTAGCCGATGATTTTCTGTATAAATTGGGACCATCGCCTTTGGATCCGACCAGTCTGTCTATCGCATATTCCGAATACCAGGGCACCGACTCTTTGTTTCCATGTTTCACCTGAGGTTGTCGCGATTCCTGTCAAATGGAAAAATGTACGGCGTGTGATGAGTAGCCATCTTTGAACGACCTGAGCTCAACTGGTAAATTTATGTGAAAAATATTCCTGTCGACCATTTCGATAATCTAAATCTGGTTGTCTTCTATCGGGTTTACTCTAAGCAAGCTGTTAATACGTCTTGGGAATTCAGATTAAGTGAATTCTACCTAGGTGGAACTCTTTAACAGTACGATATAGAGACTACCGGAATGTGCATGACACCGGAGTATAGAGCTCCAACACGTTTACTATATGTATTGTTGACAACTTCAGGGCATCATACAGAGACAGGAGTACGCAAAGCCAGTAACGCATGAAGCGAGTTGAAATCTGGTCGAAAACAAATTAGCGACTCTACGAAAACGAAAGTGGATCGAAGGATGGAAATGTCAAAAAATTACCAGGAACTGCGGCTATCAACAATGCCACTTATTGCATTCGCTACAACAGTGAGTCATAAGGAGTTCATATAATATCAGATGAAGTTTAAGAAAGGTAACAGGTTAATTTAACTTTCACATTTACATTTGTAGCATCTAGGCTTACTAACCGTAACATATGACGAAGGTATACATGTGTACACTCAGTGAGTTCTATCGACGGACACAGTTTCTTTGGCTGTTATCAACCGTGACTACCGAATCGTGGCACGGGGCCCCACATTTTTCTGCCCATATCGTTCTCAGTTAAATAAATGGGCGAACAAGTGAGCAATACGGCCGAAGTAGTGGCAGAAACTTGCAAATAACATATAACGTCTACTTTGGCATCCAGTTTATCACTGTTGGGATAATGGTGCGGTATATGGTTGGACCAAGACGGCTAGCAGGCCGGAATCTGACATTAAGACAACAGGGCTGTCGTTGCACTTTTAAACTTACACTGGCTGAATATCCACCTATCTAAAGTGAATGAGACAACTTGTTACTTAAAAGTACTGACGAGTCGCAGGAAGTTCATTGAATACCATTCGTTCATCTAGTCACTGATTCATTCAATTCAACACAGTTTCGTCTCGCTTGCTAACCGAAAAGCAACCAGAATGCAGTCGACGAAATGTTTTAGTTTATCTGGAACAACGACTGAGAAAATCGAAGAGTAGCAGAACTAGAGGATGCCATTTAAAAACCACACCACACAGTCACAGGAGACTTATGCGATCTGTGTGGTGACTGTCAGTTCTCCAATGCGAATATGAGTTTTTCACATCAGCCCTCATCCTAAGCAGAACGGTGATATCGGAACAGCATTCTAAGAGTCACTAATAAATGCCTGTTCATTAAAATTTATTCAAACAACGTTCATAAAGCTGATTATGGCTAGTTCATAAAGTACGAATGATCAATGATTTGCACACTGATAAACTGACAGGGTTAGCAATATTCTCACTTTGATTTCATCATTTGTATACTTGTGATAATCATGTTGGCTGGTACTCAAAGCGGACACGGTGGAATGATTAATCAGCCTTTGGGTATGTGTCTTACTCCTGCGTCCAAAGTCGTTACTACCGATACCCTCATTGGGATCTGTGTACCAAGGAGCTTGCAGACTGTTGCGCTTTTTGATTAAAGGTCGTTCAAATTCCGGTTTGTCCTGGATCAGAAGTTTCTCATCCGATAATCTTTCGGCTTCCCGCCTTTCATTTTCTCTTCGTTGAGCTCTTAGCTTAGCTGCCATTATTAGATCAGTAATTTCTTCGTTATCATTCATGATTGAATTGGGGACAGATTCAGACTATAAAGCAAAAATATAGGTGAAATTCGAAGTCTTGAAGTCATTTACACAATTTTTTTCTTCAAATAACATGGCAAAAGAGTGAGCGAGAGCTACCACTGACCTGCTTTGTTCCATTCTTAGTCATGCTTCTTCTCTCAAGGATTTCGTCGTTTCCTAACAATACGCCATCGTGTTCTTGTGGGACTGCGGAAAATAGAGTGGGCAGTATTTAAGTTAAATGAAACTAGTGCTTCAATCAATCCTTGCCTAGCGTACATAAGCTAAGGGAATGCCTTTTCTAAGACGACAGAATTCATTTGGACTAGGGTCGATTACGAACAAACCGTACAGTTTTGGAATTCAAGCCATCCGAAAACGATCAAAGGGTTATTAAAGGCATACATTTTGTCCATGAGTTTCATAGTTTGCTTTTAAACAGTACGAACTCGATAGTGTAAGCTTCGCGTCCTAATTCATATAAAACATCACTTGATTTTTGAAGTCTGCCGTGACGCGCTGCCTATACATTTTATAAAAAATTCAACAGAAAGACGAAGTTAGTCGCCATATATTGAAAAAATGGAGTCGGGAGAATGAAACATTTATTTTTTAAAAGTACCAACAGTTCATATTTGGAAAACGATGATTTAGTATCATGTTCGCATGTCGTTCAAAATGAGTAAAATGATCGTGCAACACAACCCAAAATTTATACACATCCGTCTATTCTTCTGTCTGTTTGCGCGATTGCTTAAAGATAGCACGCGGATTTTTCACCCAATTGTTTGGCTTTGTCTTACTTCAGAACGCAGTTTTACACCATCCACATTTTTCGGACAACGGTGATTTGGAACACTGCGGTGAGCATCCTAATATCCGTAAACATCATTCTAAACCCTTGATTATCGTAACTTGTTTAAACTCAGTAACTTTTGTGTTGCATTCAGTCGTTCTTGTTATCATTGATAGTGAGATGTAGTTGCATTTAGTTAGGTCATTGGATAATCTATATCTGAGCATTACACGAGTTTTACAGGTCATCCACTCACACGGGAATGAAGATTTATTTGAATATGTCAAAGATTGTCGGCCAAGTATCCACGGCTATTACTAGTTTTCGTTCTGTGTAAACGGTTTCAGGCAAACATTTTTGCGGCAGTAACCAAATCGGCGTCACTGTCCACAAATGTGACAGTGATTATGTAATTAATGTGACTATTGATCTTTGTTAAACGATTCATGATATCTACATTCCTTTATACCGTAAGATGCTTCTAATTGGTACAGACGACTTTAAGCATCGGAGTTTGGACAAGCAGTTTTTGGTAATCAGGCACTTTTCAAACATTTTATTTCTGAACTGGAACTTCTTCTTCTACTCCTGTTTATTTGGCGATCACCTGTCAGTGCCAAACGCTGATGAGGCGTAATAAATAATGAAGTAAGTCTACTGGCTGACTGTGTACGCCATAAATCTAGCTAGTATGAAATAAACATAATCATAGACAGCAATACATTAGTAGCTCACATTGATGCTTAACTGCCACAAAACCAAGAAGAAAAAAAGAACCAAACCCTGTATAGGAAAAGAAAAGAAAAAAGGGAACGAGAAAAGACCTAACTACTAAGAAAGTATAGCTAAGTCTACATTCAACCATTCAATACTAAGTTGCCTACACTTTACAAACAAACAACCAAGCTGTGAGTGAATGTGAAGCGTTATCAGCAGAACAGCTTCCCTATGGCTTCCACTGCCCCCCGTCACTAGATGCACTCACTTCGCAGACAATTCGGACGAACGACTACAACATTCTCGCCACTGTGCTCGATCAGCCACCATCTCACCTAACGTCTCTAGTCACTGATTCTGGGAGTCGACAGGGCCCCAGCCCGGGAGACGAACTCGACCTACAGTGACCAACCTCTTCGTGAGCGATTTCATTTCTCTACGCTAGGTCGTCATCTGTTCACCTCGCACCTTACGCCAATCGCCCGCAGCGTCGACAAACAGTGCTCGGCATGGCAAACGACGAGCCGGCATCTTTAGAACATGATCCAACGTTCCAAGTATGTGTAAATGTACGGATTAAACGAGAGAACTCGTTTGACAATCACCAACACATGCCCGCTTTCTAATATCCTCGTTGCTTACTCGCTGGTGCCGCTCGATGAGAGCGATTGGACACAGACATCGGTGACCAGATACATGAAGGCGGTTCACGTCTTCTACCCTGAGCGGCCAAGTCTCGCTGCCGGAAAGCAAAATAGCCCCCCATTGACGCCTCATATACGTGACCTTCAGACATCAGAGAGATACATCTTTGTTGCCATAGGTGCCCCAGATTAGCGAACATTATCTTAGCCTTACGGATACGCGCTTCCGTTTCATTTCCTACACTTCCGCCGCTACTGCTGATGCAGCTTCCCAGGTACCCAAACAGGTCAACAACCTCCATGACTTCACTATCCAACATCAAATCCACGTAATCCTAGCAATCCTGTCACAACGGGACTGGACCTTGACGTGGTGTGATGGCTTGTGCATCTCGATGATTTATTGGGCTAAACTGGACGGTGTGACCACCACACCGACAGAGTCACTCATACCAGACAGGCCAATAAGTAGAAGTCTGACGGACCAGTCTCCTGGTCCTCCAGGTGGGGGGTTGGAAAAAGGTTGACATCTTTTTCCGGGAAACGTACCGGTTCTGGTACACTTCCATCCACCCGCTGCCTTGCGGTATAGGCTTTTGAGCCAAAGGCTTTGTTTGGGAACCTTAATCGTTCTCCTGTCTAGGTCTGGGCGCCCTAGCAACATCTCAACTCACACACAACCATGAATAATCATAACACAAGTAATTCCATACTGCATCGGCCATCTCGCAGTATAAACCAGGTCGCCCTATCTGCTACATACAGCAGGGTGGATAGGCGAAAACATGCTACTGAATGGTCGAGAAATACGGCAATTCTTGGCCGGCGATACACATGACGCTGTTCCAGAATTTGACTGAGGGCAAAAATGTGACCTGTACATCCCCGCCCAGGGAGAAATTGTTCCTGTGCTTCCCAGATGTTAACAACCCCATCTGCGGTGGTTCGACAAAGTATAGTGGAGGTCAGAACCCTTGAAATGACTGGGGTCAAACTAATTCCACCGACATTCTTGCAAGGGTCCCTGATATCTGTTTAGTATATAGGAGCCTATATCAAGTAACCCCAGCACGGATGGACGACCTCCGTCGTCCACACAATTTGAAACAGCTGAGTGAAGACCTCTGCTAACACCCTTCCACCTTCTTTGAAAAGTGCCGGCTCGATATCATCTGGACCAGCAACTCTGCTACGTTTGAGAGCCGAGATGCAGTTGCGAATCTCATTCTTAGTGGGTGGTTCCAAATCTACCGACCAAGGTGCTACGTCACACGTCCGTGGCGGCAACACAGTGGAAGCAAGAGGTCAGCTAAACTGACCCTCAAAGTGTTCCGCCCAACGCTCTAACCTTCTGAACTTACTGCAGATGAGTGTGCCATCTGTCTCGCTGACAGTCGGTCGTCTGGGACCAGTGGCACGGATAAGCTTGAAGAGTCTACTGGTGTTCCATGAAGTAAAAGCGATCTCCATTTCCTTAACTTTCCCATTAACCAAGCCTCAGGGTCAACCCTCAGGTTAAGTTTTAGTTTCCTACAGATATATCTCCTGAACTTGTTACATGAACTGCCAGGAACAATTTTTCGTCTGTCTCCTAACACCTCCAGAGATTTCTCTGAGATCCAGTGTCTGTTTAACCCATGTCCTGACGTGCCGCATACTACAGTATCTGCTTCATAAATTGCATGTGAGAGCTCTGTCCAGCATTTGTTAACATCTTCGGAGTAAGAACAAATAAGGCAGCTTTCTAAGCTGGTTTGTTACTTATGCTTTGCTGACGGTATAGCTAGCTTCTCGACAGCCAGTCGTTGCTGTCGACGGAGTCGCTGCCCAATAAATATAGGAAGAAAACAGCAGCCTACCACCACGATATGGAACCAGGTTTGTGCTCTAATAAGGAAGACAGTTATGAAT
>JTDE01003298.1:47239-61518 GCA_014338405.1 Paragonimus skrjabini miyazakii | reverse complement strand
AACCCCATCATTTTTGGATCAACATTGCCACACGCAATTGACCACAACAACAACAGCCATAACGATTTTCGAAAACTCACTCCGATGAGATGGTTTTCGATTAATGGTCAGTTAAAACAAAGACATATGAGTCCATGACGCAGATTTCTACGGTTTCAATTTCTGCGCCAGATACCTGGCTAATGAAACGATTTTTTCCAGGAAAATAACTTTTCCTAAAACGACAGCTCAGGAACTCACGGTCAACGACTTTCATTCAAGGCACTTGACGCAGTGGATATTGTGAAAATATATTTGAATAAAGATATGGGTATCTGGTTGTCGTATCGCTTGTCTTGAGTGCATCACCATAAGATTGCAGCAAAACAGGGTTCGAAGCTTTTAGGGTGATTTACGCACTATCCCTCTTATATACAAGAGGGTGCTTCAAACACTACCTTGTTCATATAAGACTGCTGCTTGAGTATGCTAATCAGGTGATGTTTACCGGTCTGAAGGAAGACATATTAACCGTTGAGCGTGTCCAGGGCGCGGGTACTAGACTAGTCAAGGGCCTAAAAATTGACGCGTACGAGTCCCGACTTGAAATTCTTGATATATACCCACTTGAATTTTGGCGACTTCGCGGTGATTCAATTTTCACAGACTTTCTGTTTGGATTAGGCCTCGTTGATCCGTTTTTCACTGTAACGAACGATTACGGTCGGCGAGGATATAGCATGGAGCCTTTAAAGCTTCGTCCTCGGAACTTCCTTAGGTCGCAATTATTTTCTAGCAGGGTTATCAACCGTTGGAGCAGCCTTCCTCCTGACGTAGTTAGCAGCGCTTCTAACCATCGTTTTAAAACATCGCTTGACTCTCATTTCAAAAAAACCGTATTATGCAAGTAATCTTTTGTTGTTTCTGGTATTCACTGTAATACCCGAAGGCGGTGCCACACCCTGTTTCACTCACTGCCTTTCAGATCTACAGACGGCCGCTTGACGCTGAGCAAGAAAAACTGACTGGATCCTTGGGCCTGTGATTCGGCTCCGTGTATCAATCGCTGAATTGTTGAAGTAATTGGCCGGTAGTTCGTTGTAACCTTCGTAAAGTCATTCGACGACTAATACGCCGGTTCGATAAGGAGGTCCGAGGTATCCAGATACAGTCGGTCTGTTTTATTCGGTATCAGTTTGGCTTTTGAGGAAGGTCCGGGGAAGAAGGCTGTAAGGTTTTCCGTGTTTTCATCGACCGTCATCAGCCGCAACGGTGAACAACTAATCCACGAGATCCATGTTAGAGGAGAAATATGTGGTAATTAACTCACCGTGGAGTCGGCGAACATTAAATGAATACGGATCAAAAACTTCCAGTCTAGAGGCGCACGTGATACTTATTATGCCTGTAACTGGTTTGGTGGCCGCGTGCCGGAAACGTTCACGAGCGGGCATGTCTTTCTTCACGCCAGTATTTACGACGTGCGGGAATGCAACCAGCCCCTGTATGCCTTGTTCGTGAACTTCACTAAAACCTTTGATTCCGTGAGTCTCGAGGGGTTGTGGACGATACTTGATATGTTTGAGTGTACGGGTAAGTTCGTCAGTTTTATTAGAATGTTGTCTGTGGGCAAGGAGGCAAAGGTACAACCGTGTGGACCGACCCCTGATGATTTCGACATTGTCACCGACGTGGAGCATGGCTCTGTTCCAGCCACATTCCTACTTAGTTTATAATTGACTGTCATACTAAAAGGTGTTTTCCAGGACCTAACTGAGAACGACGTTGAGGCTTATTGCCAGATAGATGGGTGTCTGTTGAATTATCAACGTTTCGGTGCACCATCCAGATTAAATACCTCAACAATGCTCATACTTCTACTTGCAAATGACAGCACGCGGTTCACGCACAGTGAAGACGAACTATAGCGACTGTCCACGGCCTTTGCGACCGCAGCATCCGGATTTAATTTGTAAATCAACAAATGTGGGACCTTCACTTTTTTTCAGCTTTCTCCGGATATATATGCTAATCCTGCACGTGCATATCAAATTCGTGTCAACTGAGACGTTGCCGACAGCTGCGCAGACTTCTGCCACCTAGGTAGCGAATTTTCGACAAGTTTGTCGGCGGATCAGCAGTTACGAGCTTGCGTGGCAAAGGCTAGTGTCGCTTCCAATCGTTTCGAAAAACATGTCTAGGATAACCACAGTCTGAAGATGGCCACCAAGTTATGTGTATACCTTTCAATGTTGCAGTCTACACCGCTGTACGTCAATGAAAATTAAACACCGTATCAGTGGAACGTACTATATCTCAGCAGTTCTAATCTGTCATGTCTGAGACGTATCTTGAGCATCCGGTGGTCGGACATGATTCCGAACGATGAGTTACTGCAGCGGGCGGTCATTATGAGGGCTGAAAACATGCTGATGCCGAATCAGTCACGTTGGCTAGCTCATGTCCTTCGAACGAGGGATGACCGTATTCCAAATCAACTACTGTACCAGTAGGTGAAATCGAATAACATTCATCTTGGATGTTGGGAGAAGGTGGCGCCGAACCGGACGGGCGTCCGCAAGTCCAGTGAGCAGCAGTTGTGCAGTTGATAACGGAATTGCGCCATATGCAAGGAGAACACCGTTGTCGTAGGTCGTGATGACATGACTATGGTGTCGCAGTGTTTGTGGACGCAAATGCGTTGACGGTTTGGGATAAACAAGTCACCGACGAAACCTATAGTGTGCCGTCGGCGAATAAATGACCATTACGTTAGGCATACGCATGTTAGACACCTTCTATCAAATTTTGTTCACATCGACATACGGACACCTTCGTTTGGCAGCTCACCCGCTCCCTTTTCCGGAAGCCTACGTGTCTGTGGCCCTCTATCCTTCGTTTGCTTCGGCTTTATCGGCATACTGTATGATGAATGTTTTGTCTGTTATCTGACCGACCTTGAATTTTGATTTTCTTCCTCATCCTCTCCAGACTGCGCTAACACGCACCCCTATATCTAACTACTTTCATTATGTGAATATTTTTCTCCTCAGTTTAATTCTTACCATTGAAATCTCTCTTTGTTCATCTTCTGAGAGAAAGCGGTTTCAGTTTATCGGTAGCCTGTCAATTGGGTAACCAGCAATGGCCGGCTGCATACAAAGGCCTAATTTGCAGGCCTGCTGTTTTTATTCCCTCGGTTTTACATTGGTTATCTTATGCGTGAGTGTAATCAAAAATGGTGCAACGCAAGTTGCTGGTGGTGATAGCCAAGCCCGGGTTTCCTTTGGTTTCGGTCGTTGTGACAGGTTAATCCGAAACGGATGGTGCCAACCACGTGCTACCTGATTAATAGACGGAAGTAGCTGCCTTATATGAACCCAGCGAAATGAGAGAAGCGCTTGATCATCTTGGGAATTGCAAACCACTTTTTTGCTGCCATCTAATTATGACGCCCAGATGCCCATTTCTTTCTTCAGCTCGACTATTTTGAGGTCTCTTGTGTTGTTTGCGTTATGCATCATGAGATGGTTGCCAGAATCTCCATCAACTGAAGCCCCATCAAACTTGTTGTTTTGAATGATAGTGTAATCCCTCCAGTAGTGTCTAATCGCCTCATGATCGATGCACAATGGACTGGGATCACTGAATTTCCAGATTTTGGAGTCATCAGCTTGAAGAGTAACGTTGGTGAAAATACTGTCACTAGGGCCGTTAAGGTAAATACATAGTAACGGACGAACCACCATCAATCCTTGAGGAGATCCCGTGCAACTCGAAACTTGATCCGGTTTTAGCTTTAAAAGTTCTGCAATCTAGCTAAGAATTTCTCTTTCGATGCCATACGTCTCCGGCTTATGTCCGATAGGGCTTGCGGTGAGCTGTCGTATGCTTTGATGAAATGGAAGGATATCGACCGAAGTGGGACCGTTGTCTTTGGCTTACGTCAAGCTGATAATAAAGCCCACTTTGTGTTTCATGCCTTTTATTCTCTTCCCCATTTATTTCTCCTAACCACCCACGCACGTACAAACGTTTCACTCATTTATGCGTCGCTATCAGCACAGCCGTTCATGGCCTTTTCCACTGAGATTCTGGACACTCCAGCGACAAAGACCACATCGGGCCATATCCACAGAAGATGCGCTCCATCTCTAAATACCCAGCGCCTAAGTGCCTCAAAGACTTTCGTCAAATACCTAGGATTGTAAGCTATTTTGGGCGCTTTATTTTCACTTGTTCTGACCCATTGAAGCTACTGACTGATATGTTCCGAATTACTGTGGAAGGTTGGTCTTCATTTCAGAAGCCACTGCCGCTTGTTTATCCACCAAGCAGGCCATAATGAATGCATTATCTCCCGCTTAACGCAGCAGCGACGAACGGGCTCAGCTTGTTTCAAAGCCCTATACACCTCAACTGATTGTCGGCATCGTTTTGAAGCAACATATCTGTACTCCTACCCACTCGTTCTCAGTCTTTTTTTCGGAAGCCAAACCTGCCAAAACAGGATAAGTGGCTCCGGTAGGGAATTTCTGGTCGTCTTTCTCACCGTCGAATACTTCTGGCATGCTTTGTAAAAGCGCTGGCTTACTACGCTGACCGGCTACAAACCGTTATCATAAACTTTTCGTATATCTCCAGATAGATAATCACCAAACAACCTGTCAGTTATATTTTTTGCACCATTTTGCGACTGACATGTTCCATATTGACGATCAAATCCATCTAGTAGCAGATACTCTATGCAATGCAACCATACACTATTTATCTGCAAAACCCATCGTTTTGGTGGCCAACCGGACGACTAAACGAAACGACGGAGGATTTAACTAGTTAAGCTTTCACCCTCTTTAGCGTTTGCCCCCCGCTACTTCCTTACTGTGACCTTAGGGTTCCGTGTGGTACCCCGACCAGTAAACCGTCATTTCATGTCCCTTCTAATACCCGCGAAGTATTTTCATCTACATTCTATTATCTACACCGACATTGTTTCCGCTGTCCAACTCCACACGGACCGTTTCATCTGGCCAAGCATACATAAAGATCTCAGTGAGTGAACTAAAAAGTACCTGTCACATCAGAGAAACGAGATAAACCGCCATATATACTTACGACTTACAGTGTGCAAGACACTAGCTGAAAAACAAGTGCGTGTTGGCGTTGCGGGCCCTAATCCACCGCAAACGGCTTTACTGAGTTGTTAACTTGCATTGATCGTTTCGCAAGCCTCTCGAAAGCAAAGCATAAAGGCGGCACTTCATCTGGGAACACCGAACGTGGCTTGTGGAAATTTGAGCATTTTTTTCAACATTCATACCTTCAGTAGTGCTGACTACTGTTCTTAGTTAGTATCCGCGTATTGTCGTGATCTATAAATTTACTCGTTTGCGCATGGTGTATTTCTATCCAGACGCAACCAGCATAAACTCACACA
The DNA here is from genome assembly GCA_014338405.1 of Paragonimus skrjabini miyazakii. Taxonomy (NCBI): domain Eukaryota; kingdom Metazoa; phylum Platyhelminthes; class Trematoda; order Plagiorchiida; family Troglotrematidae; genus Paragonimus; species Paragonimus skrjabini miyazakii. The sequence continues at coordinate 56,102 of JTDE01003298.1, read as the reverse complement.
ATGACAACGGTGGAGGGATAACGTAACTCCGGAAAAATACAAACAATAACCTGACCCATGCAAGCGGTATCACCACCCTTAAGCGGGTGGACAAATGCGACGTTGGTCAATGAGGGCGCGACTAATCGAACCTCAGCTGGAGCCTTAACACGATTTTGGGGCATTGACTTATATGCAACAGTGAACAATCGCATATCTCTCGGCAGCCTTTGAATAAGAAGAACGTTTCCGCTACGAACTATGGTACAGTGATTGGCCTGAACTGGTCAGAAAGCCCGCCGCCCATTTTACTTGGAATGCGAAACAACTGAAAATGACATCGGCTGCATTCAAGTCAAGCTAGTTAACGACGAGACTTTGCGGATGCCAGGTGAAATACTGATGGATTTCGAAATCACTGGCAAGAGACCCTGCACGCTTGAGACTACACAGTCAGTGGCTAACATCAACACAAACAAAGATCCTCCCGAGGAAAGCTCAAGCGCACAGGGTGTAGTAAAACATGCTCCTCCATATACATCATCCCCTCAAACCACCCTATTATGGTCCATCCAGAGTGTTTGGGTGTGAAAACAAATATTACGCCGCTAGTCTTAGTAGCATCTATGCTTCAGTGAGCGTCCACCATTTAGTTTATGACCCGCCTAATCCCTCAGGTAGCCGCGTATCTCATTTGTCCCAGTCAGGTCATTTGAACAAACCCAGTCCACAAACCTCGTAAGTGAACAAGGAGTCCCCTGCAGCTGCTGACGATATGCAGTTCTTTCATTCCCTCCGCCACAAACGCATTGTGGACGGCTCCGTAAACTTCATGTTAACTTCACAGATTTCACAAAACGGTCTTTCATTTCGCCATGGAGATAACCAACGCTCTGAATGGGAATTTCGTAGTGTTTGTGCAATGTTTTGCATTTCGTAATTTTGGTATTGCTCGCAAGTCCCGCTTATCCTAGATATACATGTTTACAACCACCGGCTAATATCGCGTTTCTCGCAGCCAATGCAACTTTGTCCCAGATATCTGCCTTAGCACATATGTTTGTATCCGGTGTGGTCGAGGTATCGGTCCAACAATTTGTGAACCATTGCCCTGCAATTATCTGATGGTGTCGCATTGATTCGGGAATTAGTTGGATGTACAGCACCATGACCTGTTAGATATCAGTTGAACGGATGCAGCCTACCTCCTGGCACATTGCACACAAAAGGTCCTAAGGATTTGAATGGCATGTGTTGAGGTCAGTCATGTTCACTTGCGTGTTAACCTGGTGAGAAATCAGCAAGCAAATTTTTAATTAGTAAGATATACAGATTCTAAAAAGATTATCACAACTACAAGCCGCGCACATTTCAGTTGCTAAATCTGTGAATATGTGTAAAAAAAATGTTTCATAATGTTGCGTCAAACAGGGTAGCCATTACGAAGTACATTGAAGGTGAACTATCTCGCAGTGGACATCACTCAACAGCGGAACAAGGCAGTCGACGAGCTCAAAAAAGCGGGCTTCCCGTAGCTTGTCTGAAAGCGCAAAATGCTTGAAGAAGTACTTTTGGTTGGGAGTGTTACTTACGAAGAAGCTGTGAACTTTGTCATCACCTCTAAGCCGCAGGAGATCAGTGCGTCCCAAATGGTTGTTTCGTTGCTGAAGGGACCATCTTGCATCGAACTTATGTATAGTAAGCCGTTTCATCCACATTAAATCCCAGCGAATCTACTTCAAAATTCGAGACGTCTAACAGGATACAGTTAAAAAATGTATGTCCAACTAGCCTAACTTTCTACCGTAGTCTAAGTAATAATGTCAGGATTACGTGAAACTATCGCACTTTGTTGGAGAAATCGCTGTCAACGAGGTGCGCAAAAATACCTCGGTCGGGGGTTTTGTTGGTTGGCTGACGTTGGTGTAAAATTGTAGCAAGGCCAAGAAGAATTTTGTAACATACGCTATCAGAAAGTACAAAAGTCCGCTGTGGTTCAGGAATGTAGATGCTGAACAAAATCCTTGAATGCACAATCCTACTCAAGATGTTGAATGCTCGTCGGTTTTGTGGTCCGAGATAACCAATAAATTGTGCGCGTAGCGGAAGCGAGTCCTGCTTCGTTTTTCCTTATCAACCCCCACCACGTAGGCGTTGAGTTGTCCAATAATACACTAACACTTTTATCTTTCACCCCCAACACTCTTTTGTTGACCTCGAATCAAGACTTGTGATCCGTGTTTTATCATCATGCTAACTAAACAAGACTGTCCGCTATTGCAAACTTGGATACCTGGTAACCATTATGGTAAACAACTTTATCGTCGCACCCCACTGTAAACCTTCGACGATTTTGCTTTCTTGCCTACATTTGTTGAGCTCAAGCTGCTGATATCCGAGTGCAATACTCGAGCGAGGCACACATCTCGCTTTGTGCTTCAATAGCTTGGCGTGTTTTCCTTGCACACGATTTTCTAGAGTCGGTGCTATCACACCGGACCAACGCGCTACTTCTTCGTACTAACTGTATCAAGTGGTTCGACGGTGTACAATGGACTGGAAACTACTTTGCAGGACTGTCCCACGAATGGCCTTAGAATCGTCAACAAGACGCTGAACTGCGGTGGAATATTGGGAGAAAACGATATCACAACTCAACATCGAATCTATCAACTTTATTAAGTCCGGGGCCAGCGATTCATACAACTGTAGTCAAGTACAACAGAGCACTTACCAGTGGCATGATAAAGCGTAATTGAAATCAAGGAGCGAGTAACGACGGATCAACCGTGAGGAAACAAGATTTGCCAATTTAGCGGAATTGTCTCTTAATGATGTGCCGAACATTATGTTTGTCGGAACGGGAAGTAATCGCGCGCACTCTGGAGGACCAAATCGGTCTTTGCAGGGCAGGCCTGTAATCAATATTCAGAACGTTTTGAATTTGTGAACAGTAGTGATGAACGTGCTGGAAATCAATGAGGGTAGGAGTGTAATCAACAACTTTCTCCAGTACGGTTGACAACATCCGGAACGGATTAGCTTGTCGCAGTGACTGAGGCCGGAAGAGGTCTGCGTTCCAAGATATCACTACAAGTGGCTATTGCCGCACCACCCGTGTTTCCACTCACACACCGCGTATCCAGTGTAAACGCGAAGGAATAAGACCGGTAGGTACGTGAATAAGGCCTTAATGTTCAGCTGGCCACTGCTGCCATCACACACAATGTGATATCCCAGAAAGTCAATCACAAGAACAACACACTATGTCCAGCGTTTGTTAGTCGAAACACAGCAGGTCTGACTCGCAAAAGAAGAAAAGAAGTCACAAGTCAACAGTAAGCATATATTGAACGCAATACAGACACCGAGAGAAGCAGCCCACAACGCGTCCTTGTCCATATATATATATATACGGGGTCCCACGGTCCAGAATAGTCCACCAATCAAAAGTGGTCTCACGCTCACCGCCCGCCGACCTCCGGCTCTGGTTGGTCATCCTCCTCCGCTCGTTGCACGGATGCGGCCAACCCGCTTGTTCGAGGGTCTGAAAGGAAGCGGAAGGGAGTATGTGTGACAAAACAAAACGGCGGCGCACTACACGCCGCCCACTCACACACCGCGTATCCAGTGTAAACGCGAAGGAATAAGACTGGTAGGTACGTGAATGAGGCCTTAATGTTCAGCCGGCCACTGCTGCCAGCACACACAATTGTATTCAAACACCGAGCGTGCGTAGCCACTTTAACACCGCCATCTTACAGGATTATTTCGATAACATCTGAAGTTTGATGAGGTTTGTGAATCAGGTCGACCTTCGAATATATACGGCCGTCCTTAAAACAGCTCATGATTTCTTGTGAGTTGAGTAGGGTACCTGTCAGTCACTGTGACATTAATGTGTCCACGACAATTTCCACATGGTCTTCGGTCTGTCGTCTTTTTCAGCACTGCGTTGAAAGCCTGGGCCCGAGAGCCGCTTTGTGAGAGGATGCTGAAAAGCTCAAGAAGTTGTTCGAACTCAGCGCTCGCTGTTTTTAGTTTTCAGATGTCAATCGACGGGTTATGATGAAAACCGTCAGGCGACGATGTAGCACTGCGTTTTTCCAGTAAATATTGGTACCGAGTTTAACTGTCGAAGGAAAGTAGGAAGTTATTCACTGGGTGAATCGTAATCCATAGTTACTCTGAGGTAAACGAGGCTGATTGGAACCGTGTTAGCTAAAGTTTTGATAAGAGGTGGGTTCGTTTTGTGGTGGATCTCTAAAAAATGTCGTGCATAGACTATTGGGTCAAAATACTTCAGAAAGTCTGTGCAAAATTTTAACACCTGGACGTCTATCATAGCGAAGGTGAGTCGAAAATAGTGGTGAAGGCAAAAGACGCTGGCCGTTAACGGTAATGGTCGAACAACTCGCCACGCGTAATTTTGACTGCGTATGCCTAGTTCTTTCACGAGACTGGGCTGGGAGGATGCTAACCTTTGCGATATATAGTAAACTTTACAAGATAGATTGGCGGCCTCGAGTGAAACACTTGCAACTAGGTTGGTTGCCGTGGTTGGCTGACCGGCGAGAGTCCTTGATCTTTCTTGGCAAAGGGATAAGAATTACCGCAGAATCGAACGTGACTAAAGAACTACCACAATAGGTGATTCCGTTTGGAACATGTTGTAAGTACTCATTAATTCTGGGAACCATAAAGAGATGTTTGTTGGACAGAACTATGGGGCGAAGCACACGGATGTCAACCTTGCGTATTATGTGTGTGGATTCGACGTATGAACTCCTTCATACGGTCGGTTAGAGTTGCCAATGCTTTCGGCGCTGCTGTGGATATCTGTTGGGCCCATTTCCCGTATTTTTACCAGAATCCTTTCGCAGTGTCGGCCGAATCCGACGAAGTTACGGAAAGGCTAGTACTAGGAATGTCTTGCATATCCTTGGAAAGCGGTCGGACCCACCTTTTCCTTAACAACTCCTCCTGGAGCAGTGTGAAGCCGGTCAAGCGTTGCATGTGGTGGAGAAGCTGTTGAGGCTTTTGATCCCCAACTCGGCCATGCCGATAAGGTGGACTGTGGGTTGACGAGCAGAATGACCGATGCGCTTGATAGTTGTATCCATAGAGCTGCTCGGGTGTCAGGCAATTGCAAAATGCCTTCAATCTTATATATGACGGAGAACAAGAGATTTGTTAGTTCCGTGAAAGTATTTCGCAACAGGAAAGTGGCCTCCAACTGGGTGGAAGGGTCTCTAGTGTTACTATGCCTAAATTGCACAGACGTGGCGGAAAACGTATTGTGTGACTGTCGCCAAATATATTACTCGCATACGTTGTTTTACTGCATCGCTGACTGTATCAACAGATTGATAAAACTCACGTGAAAACGTGATCTAACCCAATCCTCCCCAAATGCTTACCCATGGAAATTCTACCTCCGCCATTTCTGACCATTAATTGGGACTAGAGCCAGATGTTATGCTTTCTCGCGCCAGTTTGACGGTCGTGCGAATAAGCACTTGCTTATCATTATACTTTGCATGGGTGGTACGTGGGCAATCGTGTAATTAGCTGGTATGGTGCTTCAAGGCCGAAACGAGTTAAACAAGGCCATTTAGGCGCGAAAAGAAGTTTTCCAAATTTTTCATGAGATATTAAAATGCATAGTACGGGACAAATATATATATGTCGTCGAGTATAATGGTGGTGTTGCAATGAGAAAAACAGCTATACCCAAAAATTGTTCATATTCGCACTTTTGTTGAAAAAATGTGCCGCCAAGTATGTCGCATGCATTCACGTCAGTAGTTGTTCCGTCCAGATGACTTAAGCTATGAGCAACGCCTAAGTATGCATTATGAGTTCACACTTAAGCTGTGATCAACATTGTTAAGAAGGATACGGGAGAAATCAGAATAAACTTCTGTTGGGACAGTTCAGGATAAGTTATAAAGATCTCCGTCAGTTCTGGCAAAAAATGAGATAGCATACTGGCAACCGTAAGTGAAGCCTGCAGCCGGCGAAAACACAAACCAACATTCATCGGAATCATAAGCATCCATGATCCGAAGATAGAAGGGTTGTAGCTACAATGGTAGAAGCGGTAATCATTGTTTTCGTCGGATAAATACGGGGGCATCAAAGTTGGCAATGTGTACACCATACCGAAGGTAGAAACAATCACGTCATAACGTAGACCGTTTCCCACCAGAAGTACTATCAAGGAAATAGGCTGAATATATAATTCAAATGTGTAACTAACCAACAACCGTCGCGGCAAAGCTTTCATTAGGAATTACTGCGATATTTCGTGTGCAATGCAATATGGACACAACGTGGTCGAAAATTACAAATTCTATTATATCTCCAAAACCACGCGAAACTGAGCATTTCTGCCGGTCTGGAATACGTATTCCACCGCCAAGATTCCGGTAGAAGCATATTCAGAACGTAAAATCGGTTAGAAAATTCAACATTAGGCTTTTATCGGGAAAAATTGGTGACACATTTTTTTCAATAAAAGTGCGAATATGGACAATTTTCAGGTATAGCTGATTTTTCTCATTGCAACACAACTATTATACTCGATGAAATCTATATATTTGTCCCGTAATATGAGTTTCAATATTTGTAAAGGATCGTAACATGAGATTAGATATATAAATGCACTCACAAGCAAATAAGTATCTGGGCTGTTCAGTTTAATTTGTTCATACTACTGCTGCTGGCTTCGGCTAGGTCAACCACTCAATTTCCGTATCACTGAATCTATGACACATCAACAGAAACTCCTGGAGCGATAAAATCTGTTCGTGTGTTATGTTGACAAGTTATAACAACAACAGCGACTGAAATCCGACAACTCGGGAAATAAGTAATAATTTGCGTTAAATAACCAGTGCATACCAGCACATTCTAATAAACTAAACTGGCTAACCAGATTCGATGTGTACCCGCACCAAATCAACAACTTCGTTGTACGGGTAATGGCACCCACACACGAAATGGAAGCAAGAATAGACAAAAGACCGAACATATAGTACATAAAAGTGAACGCAGGCCCCGAGAAACGCTTTTTCAATCACAGTTGGGGGCGATACATGTTTTCCAATTTTTCCGGTGGAAGCATTTTCAGAATGCAAAACCGATTACGTAGTCCAACTTGATGCATTTATTGAAAACAAGCGAAGCATGTTTGTTGAAAAGAGTGCGAACATGAGTACTTTTCAGGTATAACAAGTTTTTTCCATTGCAACACAACTATAACACTCGAGGTAACCTGTATTTTTGTCGTGAAATGTATGGTTTAATATTTCACGAAAAACTTTCTTTTTGCATCCAAATGGCCGTCTCCAACTCGTTTCGAACTGGAAACATTATACAAACGAAATAAACACTTGCCATTTCCAATACCGCCTCCTCCGTCATTCAAACCCAAGAGATCGCTTCCATGGTCTTGATGAGGACTTGATCAGGGAAATCCTGGCCGGCCATTTAGTAATAAACTCTGTTCCTCATACCATCGGTGTTGAAGTAGTTCTTAGGGTAAGTTGTTCTTCTTCGTGGGATTATTGGAGCACAATAGTGCGAGAAACTGGGCACCAATCGGTTACTAGCCCCAAGCTGTCTGATCCGTCATGAGGTGAACTGGAGGCGGTACAACATCCAGCAACTAAGGCAGCCTGGGGTCTGAAAACCAGACCCTATGAGGAAGGGCTTAAATCTTTGAACATGTACTCCTTAGAGTACAGTCAGCTTAGAGGTGACTTGGTGTTAAGCTTTTTCATCATGCGGTCCCCGGAACATCCTTGCCACCTAGGTGGCAAACATCAGCTGATGATCAACAAGGAGAGTAACGTGACAATGTGGGGCCACCCCTAAAACTATAGGTCCAACACAGCAGACTTGAATGCAGACAGCTTTTTTTCACTGCGCGTTTGCAAGGTTTGGAATGCTCTACCAGAACATGTTGTTTCTGCCAGCTCTGTAGCAATTTTCAAAGCTCGCCATACCAAACAGACACAGACAAGAATCCTACTGGTAGCTCGGGAGAATAAAATTTTCCTCTTCAAGTACATGCGTCGCCAGAGAAAAACTAAACCCTCAGCGCTTTCTCTGCGGCTTCCCGACGGGGAAACCTCATCCAACCCTTAAGTGGTTGCTGAAATTTTCAGAGAATTCTATTCAGCAGTCTACAATGTGGTCCCGGAAACCAGGCATCGGATTCTCCCGAGGAGAAATTTCCAATGCTCACTCCTAACAGTTGAATTTTCTGTGCCCGACGTTCAGGATCTCTTGCTTAAGATCAACCTCTATAGTGCAATGGGGCCAGACGGGATCTATCCTCGGATCCTGAAAGAAGCGGCCCTTGATTTGGCGGTGCCCCTCCATAGTCTGTTTAAACGGACGCTTCGGACCAGCACTCTTCCGGAGGCATGGAAAGAAGCCATTGTCACATCTGTATTGAAGGCAGGAGATCGTCATTCCCCTGCGAGTTATCGGCCGATCAGCCTCACCAGCATCCCATGCAAGGTATTTGAGCGCCTGTTAAAACGCGCCATCCTTAAGCCTTTCTTTTCGAATGATCTTTTCTCTTCTACTCAGCATGGCTTTCTTCCCGACCGGTCATGCATAACCAATATGCTTATCTTCTCGGAGAAACTGACAGACGCCATATATCGGATGCCATCTTTTTCGAATTTGCTGAGGCATTTAAGCGTGTCCCACATGGTCCACTTGTACATAAGCTAGAAATCTATGGGATCCAAGGAGAGGTTCTTCGCTGGATTACATCCTATCTTGATAACAGAATTTTTAGGGTAAAGACCTGATCGGACCATTATTTTACTTCTCCGATATCCGCTGGAGTTCCTCAAGGATCCGT
>JTDE01003298.1:26216-36652 GCA_014338405.1 Paragonimus skrjabini miyazakii | reverse complement strand
GTGTGCGGCCGCGAATGCGCTGGCCGTTTGAGATTAGTAGTGCAGTAGATTTGAGCGACCGTAACATACTATTCATACAACTGCCATTCAGTAGTAGGATTGGAGCATATATTTTGACATGGTACAAGCCGCAGGAAAGGTTCAGGAAGGAAAATCAGAGTGCAGTATCACCCATAGGAGCCCCTGCTACTTAATGGAACTGAGCATTGACGTCTGCGGCAGCCGAGACGGTTTGAGGCTGAATACCACATGCAAATGAGTGGTTTTGTTCCAGGTTTTGTTTCAATGCTTAACCCTTGTATTGCTTGGTCCAATAAATAACCCTCGCGCCATCCGCGTTCTCGGATCACAACAATTCGTGCCGTGACCAGGATTGGGGGATGAAGATTCCATGGCCGCAGCCGTTCGAGGATGGGAAAGTCCGGACCTTCCTGGAGGACTTCGAGGACGTGGCGGAAACGGTCGGAGTCAAGACCGACCGGGCGAAGCTGGCGGCCCTGCGGATGCGGGCAGGGCGAAGGCGGTTCTGGAGGTGGCGTGAAGAGGCCCCGCGAAGCTGGAGTGGGCCGTCGCGAAGGAGGCGCTGATCGCCATGTTCGGCAATCCAGCCGATTGCCAGGAGGCAATGCGGCAGTTCAGGGACGCCCGGCTTGGACCAGGAGGCGACGCCCTCGTGTATGCCGCGTCACTGCGGGCAACGTTGTCAAGAGTCTTGCCACATTTGGACCAGGATTCGGAACAACGGATGCTGACAAATCAGTTCTTGGACGGAATGCCACCAGCGGTGCGGGATCAGCTCAGGGTGACTCCCATCGCACATCCGATGACACTGGAGCAGCTAGCTGGGGCGGCTAAACAATTGCTGGCAGACAACTCCCCGACAGTCTGCGAGTTGAAGACGGGTGCACCAAGTGAACTGAATGACCTGCGAAGCGCAGTGGAAAAGTTGACTTAAGAAATGGCCGCTTTGAAGATGAGGAGGGAACAGAACCATGGCGACGTCTGTTACAGATGCGGAAGACGTGGACACTGGCGAAGATTTTGCCCGCGGGGCGAGAAAAGGTGTCATGTAAATAAACGTTTCAATGATTGTCTTTTGTCTGGGAAGGGCGATCTGATAATAGGTGCGGTTGATAAGACGGCTGTTCAGGCTAGGATAGAAATCAATGGTAGCTCGGAGTGCTGTTTGACTGACACTGGGGCGGCGATTTCTTTGAGGGGGCCGAGATCGAAGGAAACTTTTCAGCCGTGTGCGATGGTCGTTCGAACGGTCGGTGGGTTCACACTCAGAGTTACCGGCGTTGCGGAGTATGATGTCAGAATCGATGATCACGCAGTCAAGCAATCGTTCGTAATTTCCCCCGGCGCACGCCAGACTATACTGGGAGCGGACTTTCTTGAACGTGCTGAAGCTGTGATTGACTTGAAGCATGGTAAACTCGTAACGAAGTATGGGGTGGTTCCGTTAGCGAGAAAACACAAGCCTCAGCTTGGACAGATTGAAGCGAACGCATCCGGAGCAACACCAGTCTGTGACAATCGGTTGCTGAATGAAGTGATATGCAGGTTCCGAAAGCTGTTCACCACGGATCAAGACCCATATGGCTACTGTGACAGGGTTGAACGTTAAATTCCCATCAAGCCAGACCTATTTCAACCATTCGGGCCCAGAATGACTCCGGTTCACCTGCAGCCGGAAATTGAGCGACAAGGGAAAGACATATTGAAGGAGGAAATTATTGAGGAGGCTGATAGCCCGTTCAATTCTCTTGTTCTGTTGGTGAGGAAGCTCAATGGGAAATTTCGATTTTGTGTCGACTTCAGGAGATTCAACGAGATTACAGTTAATAAAGTCGTAGCAGTCCCAGCCGTGGCAGAAATTTTTGACAAGCTACAGAACGCTAAGATATTTACAGTGCTAGACCTGCGGTCTGGATATTGGCAGGTTCCAATCAAGCAGTCGGATCGAGACGAACGGCGTTCACAGTGGGAGAAAAGCAACATCGTTTCAAACGTATGCCGTTCGGACTGTCAGGCACCCCGTTCACTTTCAGACGTCTGATGTTGAAGGTACTGGAGGGACTGAAAAATACTGTTGTCTACGGAGACGATATCGTCATCTACAGCGGAAATGAGACGGAGCATAGCGGGCACGTTTCAGCTATGTTGCAGAAGACTGAACAAGTCGGCCTACGAATCAACACTTCAAAGTGTCAACTGGCGAAACGAACGGTAATAATACTCGGTCACAAGGCCGGTCAGGACGAGGTCCAACCGATTCCCGAGAAACTGCTTACGATCGAGACCAATCCGGTGCCAACTTCGAAGAGGACGTTGCGACAGTTTCTTGGTCGTGTCGGGTTCTATAGCCGTTTCATCAAGAACGTCATTGAGCTGGCCAGCCCGCTGTACGAAATTCTGAAGAAGGGTTGCAAATTTCACTGGACGGATGAGGCCAATCAAGCGTTCGTTAAGATCCAACAATTGATGAAAGGGGGACAGTTAACCCTGAAGTTGCCAGTGACTGGACAGAGCTTCGTTGTTGCGACGGATGCGAGCGAAGTGGGAATCGGAGCTGTACTGGAGCAGGAAGGCGGTATTGTGGAATATGCCAGTCGGGTATTAACTCCTGCTGAACGAAATTACTCAACGGCAGAGAAAAAGTGTTTGGCGATCGTGTGGGTATTGGAGAAATGGAGGCCTTATTTGCTCGGCCGACGTTTCCATGTGGAGACAGATCACAAGCCGTTGGAGTGGATTAAATCGGCGAAGAACCCCCGAGGGAAACTGGCTCGTTGGGCATTGCGATTACAGGAGTATGATTTCACAATTCGCCATGTAGCTGGAAGAGAGAACTATGTTCCTGATTTGCTTTCCTGAACGCAGCACACAGATGAAGTTCACAGGGACGCGATCGGAGTCAACAGTATTGAACTGGAGAATGACCCCGGGAAGTTACAGGCAGCGCAGAGGGCGGACCCGACAATCCGAATGGTGATCGATCAACTTCTATCGGGAGAACAACAACCAGAGAACGGGGAAATTCCGGAGGTGAGATCTTTCAGAACGCACTGGTCGGAATTGCAGTTGAATAGTGCGGGAATTTTAATGCACCGACTGCGGGATGGAATAAGCGTGCCTGTTATACCGACGGGGTTGAGAGAGACAATTGTAAGGGAATGTCATCAGTTGGCCCATACGGGATGCCGTGGAACTTATGAAATGGTCGGGCAAAGGGCACACTCGCCGGGAATGAAGAAGGACGTTAACAACTATGTACTGGCGTGCCAGCAGTGTCAGCTGTTGAAGAGCTCCAACAACCCCAGTCAGTATCCTACACAACCAATTCCGGTCAGTGAAATTGGGGAATTATGGTCGGTGGACGTAATGGGTCCCTGCCCATTAACCATATCTGGAAATCAGTACATCATAGTCATGACGGAACATTTCACAAGATGGATCGAAGCAGCCACTATACCCGATCAGCGTGCAAGCACTGTGTGCAGGGCGGTAATGGAACACATCGTGGCAGATCATGGAACACCGCGGAGCATATTGACTAATCAAGGCCCCTGCTTCGAAAGTGAAGAGTTTCGGAACTGCTTGGAGCGTTTGGGAATCAGGAAAGTTCGCACAACGTCATACCATTCTCAATCAAATGGACTGATGGAACGAAACAATCGCACAATCAAGGAGTGGTTGGCGGCAAAAGGAGGGAGCTGAGAGGAATCACTGCCACTGATTCTGTTGGCCCACCGCTGTTTGCCTCAAGGAACAACGAAGATATCCCCGTTCGAGCTAATGTACGGGCGCGTGCGACGCCTGCCAGTCGATCAGGAGATTGGTTTATGGGGAGACCGGCAGATGAACAGGCGCGAAGTAGCAGAAGCTCCGTGAATGGCCAACCAAAACTTGGCGAACGCACAAGAAGTTGCTAAGGAGCAGTCAACCGCAAAGTTGTCGGATCGGAATGCGGTATTTGAAATTGGTTCGAATGTGAAATACAGAGACAGGGGGAGTCCAGGCACAACAGGACCCGGATCTAGGAAGTTCCTGGCGAGGTGGAGAGGACCTTATGTGGTAGTGGATCGCCGTGGTCCAGTTTATCTGATCAAGAATGATAGCAATCAACATCGAGTACACGAAAGCCAGCTTCGCAAATGGTACGACGTCCCGAGCAGAATAGAGTGTACGCCAGGAGCCCCGACGTCCCCGAGTCCAATACGCAGATCGTCAAGAGAGCGAAGGGAACCTGAACGGCTGTTGCTGCGGCTGGAACAACCTTTGCGGGGGGAGGAGTGCAGTGGAGTTGAATGACCGTAACATACTACTCATACAACTACTATTCAGTAGTAGGACCGGAGCATATATTTTGACATGGTAAAAGCCGCAGGAAAAGTGCAGGAAGGAACATCAGAGTGCAGTATCACCCATAGGAGCCCCTGCTACTTAATGGAACTGAGCATTGACGTCTGCGGCAGCCGAGACGGTTTGAGGCTGAATACCACATGCAAATGAGTGGTTTTGTTTCAATGCTTAAACCTTGTATTGCTTGGTCCAATAAATAACCCTCGCGCCATCCGCGTTCTCGGATCACAACACATGTCCTTATTCCTGCTTCCCAGTCCAAGCCTTCCACATCACACACCCGTTCTGTTAGATGGCCGATCATCTATAAAAATGACCGATACTGACCCGCTTTCTGCTTCCTTAACTATCGAGCGTTTTCTCCTCCCTAACGGTCTAGGGGTTGAATTAAGTAGAGTCTGTTAATCTTTTGTTCTCTTGTTATATACTGCTCTTCATACCTATTATGTTTATTGTACATATAAACCATTTGTCTATTGCTTGAATGAATACATACTTCGTCCTCGTGCGCCTCAGCTTCTGCCTGCACGTGTCGTTGTTACCGGGAGTTGACTGTGGCAACAGCGGATTTTAATACACTGGACCCAGCAGACACATGGCCAACTCCGAGGTGTTGGCCAACATCTGGCCAACGGTTGGCCACACAGTAGGCGAATCATATAGGAATAATAACTGGTATTAACTACGCCCATTTTGGTATTCAAACGGGCTGTTAAAAATTTCTAAAACACACTATCATACTCAAAAATTTTAAACCTAGTGCATTCACGATCACCACAATTTTGTGCACCTTTGTTTCAATCCGTGCCTCCATTGAACGCGCACTAACAGTTTCGCTTGTTTCGTGCGTGGAGAGTTCGGTTGTGTTGAATCGCTTGCGTTCTGTGTTCATTCACAGTTCCGTTGAGAACTTTGTAAATGCGTTGAATCAATTTCATTATATCAAATTCCTTGTTCCGGCCTTATTCACGGTGAATCAATTACATGAATTACACGTAATTCGCACAAGTTCAATGGAATTTTCTATATCATTCCGGAAGCATTCATGAATGAATCCTTCATTTTCTGAAACAACTGTAAGTTCTCTATCAGATTGTCCGAATATGCCGTTGCTGTATCTTGCCTATTAGCTGAGATATTCCTGCTAAAAACTTGTTTCTTTTGCAGGTATCAAGGCATGTAATGAAGATCAACATCTTGACGATGTTGACGAAAAACAGGACGTTCATTTTGACACGTGGGACCTTCTGTTAACTGCCTGCAGTCTTTATTTTCATTAAAAAATTGATTGATAACTGGTTTTTTCAATAATTCCAAGATTTACGAATTCGTTGCCTGGTTTATGAAAGTAGACGGTAGCTGTAATCGTGGTTGGGTATATTAGGCGCTCAGGAAATACTAAGGGAACGGTCGTACTAATAGCATCGAAAAATTCAGTAAACGGAGGGCTCGCAAATATTTTCGCTGGTCGACTGCCCCTCTGGCCAAACCGGAGTGGGACCGACTCCGGTAACTGGTGCAGGCCGGATCCGGTCCGATTGGTGACCAGACACGGTCCGACTCCGGGCCAACTCCGTTTTGTTTGTTGGGGAGAAACTGAATTCGTTGGAATTTGTTTGCTATTTAACAGGAACGTTCTTAAAGCATATAGCGAACTTAGTGTGGTGGAATTTATCGTAGAAAGTTATTGTAGATTATTCTGTAACATTATCGATTGTTTTCTTGGTTTCCACTATAGATACCATCAGGTCCAGGAAGGATTGTGAGTTCAATAGTATATAATTTTGAGCGGATACTCCTGACACCAAGTAAAACATTTCACAGAACTTTCGTTTTTTTCAACGGGACTATTTCAACAATTTTTGAAATGAAGTTACGTGAACTGAAGTTGAAATCCCTCGAATATTCATTTGAACGTATTTCGCGACGTGACCTTGAATTATTTGCAACATCGTCTCCTACCTAACCTTGTGAAAGATAAATTATTATAACATCTCTTATTTCGGACTGAATCCGTGGAACAAGCAAAGTATCGTCTTTCCTGGTGCGTGCATCAAACGTTTTTAAATTGCAAAGAGTTGCTCTCCGGTTACTCTTTCTTTTGCTGACAGATTTTATATCTGTCATACAATGTAACTATTTTTTCAAGTGGGCTATCCGAAAGACCTATCTGAATGCGTTGACTGCGATCAAATGTGGGTAGTGTTTAACTCTGGAACAACTATTTCCGGTTTTGTACCGCCTGTGGTTAACTAGAATGATCACGCCCATTCGAGCGTGTTTCTGATGGATGCGTTGATGGATATGCATTATTATCACTATAAATCCAACAGGCGTGTGTGAGACAATCCCTAACGTCATTTGGCGAAAACTATTCAGAATATTTAAGTTCAGTCACCCATGGAGAACGCTGTCGGAAACTGAGTATTAGTCCACTGGCCCTGGTCTGAGACCTTCAAGCCTATTTGCTTACTCGGTTGTAAGACATCTGCACTTTTCGTACAGGTGGCGGTGGGTTAATATTTGTGGGGTTATGATGCGGAGTGCTTACTTAACACTTTGATTGGTGTACCAGGTTTATAGATCAGTGAAATGACATATCACTTCGAAAATCTTGACGGACTGTGGAAAGCATTGCAGTTGATAACTTTGGCCAGGAATGAAATATGATAATCAGTTCCGTAACAAGGCTGAATAAAACCCGAACCAAACTATGTTGTGATCGCTTAATGAAATGTTTTACGGAGGATATATTGGTGGAAGATTTGCCTATTATTAAAATGAGATCTAAGGTATATATCAACCCTGTAAGTATTGTAGTGAGATCACCTCTGATGCCTTTCGAAGTCCTAGACTTCCTGGGATGTGCGAGTTGTCCTAGGAGTACCACCTTTCTGTTCACGTTCCGTTTTGAATGTAAATTCACTACAAACCACCAACACCAAAGTCAGTTCGTTCGCTTAAGTACCGCCGTTCCACTCGTGACTGTGTAGTAGATACACGAAATCTTCAATACTTTGAGCCACTTCCCCTGGGATAAAAATGTTTTAGCCGTCGTCACCGGGAACGCCGCCTACTCAACAAGATGCTTCTTTGAATTGTGAAGGGCAACGGGAGGTTCCATTGTCATTCGTCTTCTGTAGCGGCTGGTGTGTTTGTGCTAAGGGTTCTCGCACGTCAACTGCCCTGGTTCACATACTTGTTCTAATTCAGCCTGCTTGTGTGAACGGTATGTAACTCATCAATCAAGGTTCGCTTGCAAGCACGCCGCCATATATTTATGACTCTCGAACCGCTTTATCAAACGGCCGAGGAAACTTTGGATGTGCGAGCAGAACAGTAGTTAACTAGCGACGCGAAAATATCAAAATGCACAGATTGACCTGTGCAAGTACGTCAGCTTGTCTTGAACTGCCATCATAAGGCTTGGTTAGTGGAAAAAGTTAAGGAAATGGATATCGCTTTTGCTTTAGGGAACACCGACAAACTCTTTAAGCTGACCCGTGCTACTGGTCCCAGGCGACCCTCTGTCAGTGAAGCTATCAGCGAAGGTGGTGGCACACTAATCTATAATAAGTCCAGAAGGTTAGAGCGTTGAGCGGAACACTTTGATAGTCATTTTAGCTGGCCTCCCGGTTCTATCGTGTTGCCACCACAAACTTGTGGTGTAAACCCTGCTTGGTAGATTTAGAACTACTCACCGAGATTGACGTTCGCAACTGCATCTCGGCTCTCAATCCTAATAAGGCTGCTGTTCCAGATGATCTCTTGGCGGTACTTTTTAAAGAAGATGGAGGTGTGTTGGTTGAGGCCTTGACTCAGCTGTTTAAACTTGTGTGGATGACGGAGACCATCCCTCCGTGATGTGGTCACACGATAATAGTTCCTACATTCAATAAAGGTATCAGGAGCTCTTGCAAAAACCATAGAGGAATTAGGTTGACCCCAGTCATTTTCAGGGTTCTGGCGTCCATTCGGGAGTTAAACATTAGAGAAGAACAGGCAGGGCTTCTTCCTGGCCGGGGATGTATAGAACACATTTTCACCCTCCGTTCAATTTTGGAGCAGCGTTATGTGTAACGCCGATCAAAAATTGTCGTATTTCTCGACTATGAAGGTGCGCTCGATTCGATGGATCGACCTACCTTTTCAGAGTCGCAAAACCGCAGGTGTGTACCGACCAATTATGTGAACATACTGTTGGCGCTTTACTCCCACACTTCGGTCCACGTTAGGTTTAACGGTAAGCTGTCTGACAGTTTCAGCACCGAGAGCGGCGTTTGTCAAGGCTGTTCCCTTTCACCATTTTCGTTCAACTTATTCATGGACGAAATAATTCAAAATTGTCTCCGGCATTCACATGATACCGGCGTGGACCTCCTACCTGGTGGAAGGCTGACTGATCTTGATTATACTGACGATGAGGTGTTGCTGTTTGACAATTTCCAAGTGGTGCAAGCAACGCCAAACGCAATTTCACGTCCTGCTAAGTACTTCGGAATGCTCTTTGCAGCCTCGAAATGC
Source organism: Paragonimus skrjabini miyazakii (assembly GCA_014338405.1). Lineage (NCBI taxonomy): Eukaryota > Metazoa > Platyhelminthes > Trematoda > Plagiorchiida > Troglotrematidae > Paragonimus > Paragonimus skrjabini miyazakii. Next base: position 27,760 of record JTDE01003298.1, on the reverse strand, counting down.
AAAGTGCTTCTGCAGGGTTGCTGTAATTTCGTAGATTTAATGTTAGATAATGAAGTTATGGAGGTTGTTGACCGGTTTGTTTAACTGGGAAGCCGCATCAACGAGGGCGGCGTAGGTGTATGGACTGAAATAGAGGCGCGTATTTCCGAGGCTAGAGCGGTGTTTACTAATCTGAGGCACTTAAGGAGACAGAGAGGTATTTCGTTGAAACTTAAGGGCCGCGTATATCAGACAACGGTGAGAGCTGCATCACTTTAGAGCAGCGAAACTTGGCCGCTCAGGGTCGAGGACGTGATCCGTCTTCAGGTGTTTGACCACCGATGTCTGCGTTCAATCGCTCGTATCGAGTGACACCAGACAGTAAGCAACAAGGAGGTTAGGAAGCGGATGTTTGGCAGTGATTGTCAAACGAGTTCTTTCACTCACTCCTTACACTTGCAAAGACCCAGGTGGTTGGGCCATGTACTTTGGATCTCAGCTAGTCATCTGCCACACCGAGCACTGTTTGTCGATGCTGCGGTCGATTGGCGCAAGGTGCGAGGTGGAGAGGTGATGACCTGGTGTAGAAAAATGAAGTCATTTACAAAGGGGTTGGTTATTGTAGATCGGGTTCGTCTTCTGGGCAGAGCTCTCGCGACTCACCGAGTCGGTGGCTTGAGACGTTAGGTGAGATGATAGCTAACCGTGCTCAGTGGCGTGAATGTTGTCGTTGTTTGACCCAGTTGTCTGTGAAGTGAGTGCACTTGATGACGCGGGGCAGTGAAAGCCGTAAGGAAATTGTCTGTCTGATGATGCTTCACTTCTACTTACAGCTCAGGTGTATGTTTGCAGGGTGTAGGCGCCTTGATGTTGTATGGTTGAATATGGACGTACCCATTTTTAATGGTTAGGTCCCCTCCCCTTTCCGCCTTTTTCTTCTCTATTCTTATAAATTGTTTCTTTTCGTTTGTGGTTGTGTGGTACTTAAGCATCAGTGTGAGCCACTGATGTATTGCTGTCTATGATGATGATGATGATGATGATGATGATGATGATTATGATGATGTGGATACCACAGGCCGCACTTAATCATCACTAAAATCACCACCGTGGAGTACCTACCGAATCTTTCTCCATTTTTTAACGCATGCGTCCTTCATCTTACTCTATGCTAAACTTTCATTTGCCACGTGATAACCTACAACGTTGAACTGCATGCCTAAAACCACTAGAATTCTTCAGACAAAGGATTATTATATGGTATGGCATGGTTACCTTTCCATAGGTAGAGTACTATATTACCTACCGAACAGTTTTGGAACAGAAGGATAAGTTTGTTCGACAGACCCATTCAGCGTTGTTAGGTTCCACAAATTTGCATCATGCCCAACAGTGAGTGATTGATGTTTTTATATCTGATTCAGTGAAGGGAACTGTCATTAAGGCGCCATAAAGGTAGTGTGGGAGATTGAAACAAATTGAGATCCAACAAATAGGAAATATCTGAATGGCAAACAATAGGCCAGTTGATTAAAATTTTGGTTTTAATTCCTGGGAGTTACGCG